>JZKD02S2047823.1:788830-799391 GCA_000966675.3 Picea glauca
ATATATATATATATATATATATATTCACATCTTTTAATTACAATATATTTAAGATTTATATTTATATTTTTATTAATAATTTTGAAATTAAGATGATTTTATCTTGATTTTATAAATGGAGATTGTAAAATCTTAACATACAAATTTAGTTTTTCCTCCCTTTTTTTTTTAGTGAAAAACAATTCAAAATTACAAAACAATTAAAGTGAAATTTCAAACATGAATTGATACTAGCCAACCATGCCAAGTTTCCATACAATTATTAAATCCCCACTTTTTTCTTGACATTTGTACCTTAGTGTACTCTAGCTAATGGAGTGAATAATACCATTTTTCTTTCTCTCCTACTCCAATTGAAAGGGTTTTATTATTGATGTCTATGCTCTTAGTGCACTAGAATTAGTGGGGTGGATATGATTATTTCTCTTGTGGGGTGGATATGATCATTTCTCTTTTTCAAATTGACTGACAAATTTCCAACTCTATTTTTATTTCATAAAATTATTGAAAAAATCCCCACTTATATCTTGACATTTGTGTCCTCTGATTGATAAGTGATTTCTCTGTCTAATTTCCTTCCAACTTTCCAACTCTATCTATATCATTGAGTTTCCAAAAAATTATTGAAAAAATCTCCACCTATATCTTGTCCTCTATAATCTTAATAACTAAATTTAATAAAATGAATATGATTATTTCTCTTTTTCTTTAATTATTTTAGAACTTTCCATCTTTCTTTATAGTTATGACCATTTTTTCATAAAGGAAAAAATAAGATCAAAATTCGCTCTTCGTACAAAAATAAGTTGGACTCTCCTTAAACCGAATATGACGAATACGAATATGAAAGTTGGGATTTGATATAAAAGTTGTTTCCTCTCTCTAACCGACAGTGAAAAAAGACAATGGAATTCGTTTTTTATTTATTTATTTATAGTATTTCTACCATTCAAATTTTTTTTTAACCTATACATATTTTTTTTAACTTGTACATTTTTTTTTGCATGTATGTTATTTTGAAATAAACTTTAAATAATGTATTTTACTTTTACATGGTTGTGTTAAACTTTACTAAATACTAAAGTATATATATTTAAATTTTCTATGATTTTGAATCTATAATTTTTTAGGAAAAAATACATATTAAATTTATAAAAATAGAATAAAAAAAAATTATATATTGAATTATTAAAAAAAAAATTAATATAATAAATTAAGCATAATTAAAAATATATTAATAATAATTTAATTTGATTGAAACAATATTATTTTAAATCTTAATATATATAAAAATAACAACATAAAAATGAAACCATATCAATTATTAAAAAATATATAAAGCAATTTGGTTTAACACTATTTAGCATTGGTATAGTTACATTTCAATTGTGTTTTGGATTTCTCTCCACAAATATATATATGGAATTAAAATTGATTTTATTTAAAAACAACTTAAAATTAACAATTATGATATTTAACATATAGTTTAATATGAATTAAATATGTAACATTTCCCTTTATGAATTAAAATATTAAAAATTTTAATATAAAAATAAAATTTGACACAAGAAACAAATACATACATCATTTTAAATGGTGGTGATCTTCCACGAGACCAAAAAATTATTGGTGGTCCTCCACGAGGAGAATTTTGAACACGAGTAGAAAAAAATTTAAGAGTTTTTATCGGGTCCTCCACGAGAATGAAAAATTTGCTAGTCTTTATCGGTGTTCCTCCATTAGAAGGAGGATTTTGGAAGTCATGTTCGTGTTCTTCCACTTAAAAAAAAGGAATTCGGAGAATTTATGAAATTTGAAAATCCTTTTTAATGTAATATAAGTGAAATCTTTTTATTCTTAAAAAAAAATTATTTTATTTTTTTTATGTTTATTATTATTATTATTATTATGGTTAATAAATATTTTTTAAACTTAAATTTTAATATGGTTATGTTAATTAAATCCAACAAGATCATTTAGGATATTTTGGTATATGACAATAATATTCTTGGGGAAGTGTTTTCCTATATGTATTTTGGAATTGATATTCATCTGAAGTTCAATTGGAACTATAACATTGAGAAAAGGATAAATGGAGGGTGGAAAGCTTATTATGGGCTTGAAAATAATTGTAAATTAGCAGACCTTTGGCTATGGGATGAGAAAAAGCTCATCTTTGAGACTCTTGTCACTCTTGTTATCTTATATGGATGTGAAGTTTGGGGATGTAGTATCTCTCGAGAATCTTGGAGAAAGATAAAAAAGGTCCAAAAGAATTTTATAACTTATAATCTCAAAATTAAAGGCAATACACCCTATCCTATCCTCATCATAAAACTGAGCCTCCCCCCAATTGAGAGCATAACTATGATTAGGTACCTAGCGTACAAGAACAAGATAAACAACATGGATGACAAGAGGCTCCCTAAAATTGCTTCAGAATTTAGCCAAAATCACTAATGGCTCAAGCAAGGAAGGCATAATGATGCCAAGTGACGAGGTGGATATTGGTGGCCACCCACCTATTCCACTAATTCAGAATGGTTCCACATCTTGGCAGTTTTTCTACATCTTTTCAGGTCCCAAACTTCCAGGGCCATTTTGAGGCCCTAAACGATGTTTTTTGGCACGACAATGCCCCACTTGCCAGGTCATTTGAAATGTGTACCTCTCGGCTAGACCTTCTCGACAGGCTACCAAGCACCATAAACGAAGATTATATGCAGAAATTGTGCCCCTGAGAAGTTGACGTATCAACTAACTACATTGGGGCCCATAAACCTTTTGTCGTTTCATCTTATGGGGTCAGGTTTTTGGATATTTAGGGTTTTCTCATTGATGCTTTATGTTAAAAGGCGTTTTTGGACTCTTTGTAATCAACTTATTGCAAATGACCATAGCCAACACATCTCTCTCTTCAAGGATAAGCTACCCCCATTCTAGCTAGCTTGTTTTCTTTGCATTTTATAGTCTTTTGTATTCCTATTAGTCATTAATAGAATCTTAGTTTAACTGTATTATTGTGTTTCTTGCAATATCTTTGTTCATTTCCTTATTATATCTTTGTCTTCATTTCATTCTCATTATAATCTAGATCAGTGGTGTCAGAGCAATCTTCTCTTTCTTGTTTCTCTGTGCATGCCCTGGACAAGATCAGGCTATCAAGAGTCGAGTCTTGAACTGGTTGAGCTTGGGGAAAAACACTCCTATTGACCCAAGCAACCTCCCATGGCATAAGAAAAGAGAGATGATAGAGCAAAAGATCCTATGAAACTATTGCTTGAGGAATCCCTCACGCAACAGAGGAATGAGATGATGGATAATTTCTCCTAGATCCTTCGACCATTGCCAACAACAACATAGGCACCTTCAACCAACAGTCACTTTGGAGGTGCGACTCCCTTTAAGGTACAAGTTAAATTTGATATTCCTTTATTTGAAGGCTAGATAGACATCGAGACTTTGGAAAAATGGTTAAGTCTACTAAAGGGTTATTTCTCTAACCAATTTTTTTTCATGAGTGAAAAAATCACCTTCGCACTCCTTAAATCCATTCCCCATGTCAGATATTGGTGGGAGACTTTCTGTGAGCAACATGCCCGAGATGAGTCTGCAATTTTTGGGCCAGGAGCTACTTGGGAGGATTTTGTTGATGCCTTCAAGGAGAAATACTACCCTATCAGAAACTATGATGACCAATACATGAGATGGACAAATCTGTGTCAAGAGAGAGACCAGACGGTGTCAGAGTACACCAACATCTTCCATACCTTGTGCATAAAGTAGGGTATTAAAGATCCAAGTGACACTTGGTTCTGAAGTACCACAATGGCTAAAATATGTACATCCAAAGAAATATGGATTTCCTGGACATATCCTCATTGGGAGACACTTACCAATACGATATCAAGATCAAGCAAAAGTTCAAGAAAAAGAATAAGCGACATTTCAGTTATGCAAAGCCATAGCAGTAGAAGCACGGTAAAGGTGTCCCTAACTCCCAGAGAAAAGGAAAAAAACAAGGATGGCCAACCCTAGGAAAATGATTCCAAGCCATAAGAAAAGAAGGATAATAGGAAGTCGAAGAAGGACACTGGAAAGTGGTGCGAGTTCCATATAATCCCTTGGTAGAACACTGATGAATTTTTCTCTAAACAATCATTATTGAATGAGATGAAGGCATCAAAGTCAGATGCCGACTCAGACTCTGATTCAAAACCAGATAATGGAAAATGGATCATTGACATAGAACCTAGCATGGTCATTGCGACCACAAAGGTCTAGCCAAAAAAACTAGAGGATCCTGAAGAAGGGGAGCACCTCTTCCACTCGCAGATGTGGGTGAAGAGTACGCCAATCCATTTCATTGTTGACATTAGTAGCCAAAAGAGCCTAATATTAGCATAGGTCATCAAGAGGTTGAACCTAACAACAACACTGCACCCTCAACCATACACCATCGATTGGCTCATCCAGTGATGAGACATCTGCGTCAGTTAGTAATTCGCCTGTACCATGACATCAAAACCTTCAAAGATGAGGTATTGTGAGATGTTTCCCCCCTTGAAGTTTGTGATGTTCTTTTAGGACAACCATATATGTGGGAACATCATGTTGTTTATGAACCTAGGCCCCGTAGTGTCATTATTACTTTGGGAGGTCAACTCTACAGGGTATCGGAGGCAGTCTCAACTACTGTGATCTCTTTGATCTCTGGGAAGCAGTGCAAAAAGGTGGTCTATCAGTATGGGAGGTTTTTCCTCTTTATGGTCTAATCAGAAGGTGAACGAAAGGTCATTGCAACCACAAAAACCTCTACATGGGATCTCTCTACACAACAAAAGAAGGTGGACAAGATAATAGAAGAGCACAAAGACATATTTGCCTCACCTAATGGGGTTCCTTTGAACTATCATGTAAATCATTTAATTGATTTTACACTCGATGCTCCTCTTCCTAATGGAACTATATATAGGTTCTTTATTATGGAGAATGAAGAAATCAAATGCTGGATCCAAGAGCTAATTCTGAAGGGCCACATTAGACCAATATCATCACCTTGTGGGAGCCCAATTGTTCTGGTATAGAAGAACGATGGGACATGGAGACTTTGTATTAATTACATAGCCCTGAACAAGATCACAATAAAAAAAAAGTACCCAATCTCTTGGATTGATGATCTTCTAGATCAACTCAAGTGCACTAAACACATCATTTCATTGAATCACAAAGATAATGCACCATAAGAGAGTGAAAGATCTCCAAGATCCCACGATGATATACCGATCCATAAGGATCATCTATAAGAAGATTTGGACATGGGAGAAACCAACAACCACAAGACCATATCATTGTAATTTTCGATGAAGAGTGGATTTGAAACCCGAATGTGGACATAATCAACCATATTTTAGTCAACAATCATCCCAAGAACAAACAACTCCTTTAATCGAACAAGGTGAGGTTTACCAAGGAACCTGAGGTTCCAACAATATCATGGACCAATTAGGTGTTAAGTTGTGGATCAATATAGCTATTAAGTTCAAGGAGAATACGAGTTGTTGTATCACTTAATGTCTAGAACATATCATGATTTCCAGATTACATAACTATTAATGCATACTAATGCATACTAAAGAAACACAATAAGAAACACACTTTTACTTAAAAACATATTAAACCAAGTTGAACTTAACTGACTCCTAAGTGTCTAAATATCCTAACACTAATTGGGAAGATTCCATTGGTTACAAAATATATCTGATGTAATAAGCTAAAATATATAGAATTTAAGTTCATAGTTGAAAATGAAGGGCATTCATGCATTTCTAGTGTCCAAGGGCCTAGAAATTCAGTATCAGACGTGAGTTTCTATAATATGTAGAACTCATTAAACATTGAATTTCTATAGGTTGGGATCAACGACTCATAAAAAAATGTTGTGATTTTATTTTTCATGCCAAACAAGCTTTGGCAGTTTTTCATCAAATGTAATTAGTATATATGAAACCTAATTCAGTTACCATGCAAAGTGTGTTCCCAACATGTGTTGATCTAGTAGCTTTGCGACAAGGTAATTAGATTCATAATTCAATAATTACAAGTGGACTTGACACAAATGTTTCCATGGTAACTGCCCTTGTAGACATGTATGCAAAATGTGGCAACATAGATGTTGCATGACACTTTTTTGCAAAATGAATAAATGAGATGCTATCTCATGGATTACAATGATTGTAGGGCATGGAATATATGGTTTATATCAAGATGCCCTTGTACTTTTTTGGAAAATGCAACAAGTAGGGATGAAGCTAAATTACATAATTCTCCATGTTATTAGATGGAGAATAATTACAAATCCATGAAGATGCAATGTATGTTGTTGATAGTAACATATCATTAAGAGTGGATGTTGATGGATCCAAGTTTAGAGATGTGGAAAATGGGATTACTCATGTAGATAATTCATCTCTTATAGAAATGGGTCTAAAGGAATTTATTGATAATCTATGGAAGGAGTTCAAGCGGATTTGATGAAGTTTAAGTTTGGAATGTTCTTTTCAATGGATGGGATGGTGTCACACCAAGAACTACACACCTCCATGTAAATCACATACCCATCAAGATTTCCCTAATGAAAATCTCTATTCTTCTACATTTTTCAACTTTAGCAACATGGCTATGTCATATGAAAACAAATTAATCCCTATTAACAAGGAAGGTCCCAATCTCTCTAAATTAAGATCTAGCTCTATTTTAGAGTTATAGCCAATAACCCATGAAAGAAAACATAAACATACTCCCACTACGAGCGTCGTGTATTGTTATATGATTTGTTGAATGTGTAAAAATATTCTCCTAGTGTGTGATTCCAACCGATAGTGTTCCACTTAAAACTAGAAATATGGATATTCATGTTGATGCTTCCCAACAAAACTTTCAATCACTTCCTAATTAATTTAGTAAGCAACTGAAGAGTCTGCATTTGATTATAAATATGAGGTCGTATTTTACTTATGAAAAATTGTGCACCGTATATGCAAGTATAATGTTGTAATTTTCATTGAGTTGTAGTACTTTTGAATGAATATCACAAGGCAAGATACCAAAATTATTTAATAAGTCACGAAATCAAACTATGCTAAAGCCACACTTGCAGAGATGAAAGCACACATTGTAGGAAAATAAATGACACTCTTGCAAGAAAGTAAATCACACTTGCAGAAAAGTAAATCAGTCTTTGTAGGAAAGTAAATCACACTTTGTGGAAATGTAAATCACTCTTAAAGGAAAGTAAATCGTGTTTGTAGAAAATAAAATCATTCTTGCAGGAAAGTAAATCACACTTGCGGAAAAGTAAATCACTCTTGCATGAAAATAAAGGTGACTTGTCCAAGTATTAAAGTGATCTTGATTACAGTGACAACTATGTTATGGCCCATGTACCTCAAATTATAAGAATCAAACCACACTATTCTTGTAAAGAAATAAAATATTTTTTCTCAATTCCCAAACCACATAATTGTTAATTAGAAAACTAGATGCAGAGTTGCAGTAGCAAGAGTTGCAGCAACTAGAGTTGCAGCAAGAGAAACTACAACAAGAGTTGCAACAAAACAAGTTATAGTAGCACGAGTTACAACAACCAGGATCACAACAAGGTAATACTAATGCTATATCAAGTTAAAATAGAGGAATTTATAGAAATAAATGAAAATGAATGAAATATGTTACAACTACACTTCAACCATTCAAAAAACAAGGTTTGGAAATGTCCTCATAAAGTAGTTGTGGTAGAGTTACATCAATGAGGAAACAACGAAGTTGCAATGTGATGTTTTTAAAGAGGAATTGTTGGTAATAAATAAGGAAGAGAAACTACAAGTACTTTCATATCAATCAAAGATCACTACCCTGCAATGCTAGAAATCAAAATCTACAGTAATGGAGAACAATGAGATGTTAATGAAGGAATTGCTCGAAAGAAATAAGAAAATGGAAATGAAATTATAAATACTTCTACAAACTATAAAAAAATACAAACAATATTGAGATAAGGAGGGGACCCTGCCTCCTTAGAAGAGGTATTGGTATAATAATGTAGTAGATTCTCAAATGATCAACACACCATCAATTGAATAAGAACAAAACAAAACTTTGATTAAATGAAAAGATGTGGCTCAATACAGCTTTGTTTTACAAAGTATTTGTTTATTTTCCTCTGTTCCTCGGCTTAGAAAGAGAAGGAATATATATACAAAATGGCTACTTCTAAAGTGAGCTAAGAATATCAATGGAAAACCATGAGAATTGGGTTGTCTCATTATTACATTGTATTTTCCAAAAGAAGGAAAAAATCAACTGCATGCTGACTAAAATCGGCCACGATAGGTGGTGGCTGAGTTTTCCTTTCCATACTGACACAGAATTTCCTTCGTCGTATTCTGGAGGGGTTGTTGGATGTCTAGGAATTCCTTGGTGACAACTGTATGGTTTACTGGTGAATTGTTGTAGAGTTGCAACAACGGTCTAGTGAGAGTTGTAACATTGCGAGTCACAACACTATGAGTTGCAGCAGTGGGAGTTGCAACAATGACCAAAATTGTAGCATTGCGAGTTGCAACAATGACCAGGGTTGCAGAAGCTACACTTGAACAAGAAATGTAGCTCTTGGGTTGGGAAGGTGCATGCACAACTTGTTCCTGTAAAACATTGTTAGCGCAAAAAGTAATAATCTCCTGAAAAATGTTTATGAATAAGTATTGAAAATGTCATGTTGGGTGAGTGTTTGTACCTTAACCAAAAATGTGTTATTGTGGATGGAAAGTGTTATGAATATGGAAGTGAATATGAGAAAAAGGTGAGAAAAAAGTATCTGATGGGTGCTAAAAATATGTCAATTTGAGCACCCATCACTCCCTAAATGATAATGACGACGGTGAAATGAACTCCATGAGTCCAACAACTGGTAGCTAGTTATCTCAATTACATTACTATTGAACCCTTGTTAGGTTAGACTGAGGCTTGAGAAATGGTTTCATATGGTTTTCAAAGTTCACCCAAAACCTAAAAACAACCTAATTTGACCTATTAGAAAGACATTTAAAGAGGAACAATCTATACAGGGATTTTATTACTTGTTTAGGAGGCATTGTTTGAATCCTTCTCCTTCCATGTCCTCTTTTGTCTTATCCGATGGGTGGGGTGGGTCCCTAGTCCTATTCCTGCTTTATCACTATCG
This sequence comes from Picea glauca, assembly GCA_000966675.3. Taxonomy (NCBI): domain Eukaryota; kingdom Viridiplantae; phylum Streptophyta; class Pinopsida; order Pinales; family Pinaceae; genus Picea; species Picea glauca. The sequence goes on from JZKD02S2047823.1 coordinate 798,072, forward strand.
ATTTATGCGCTCTAATTTGTGGGTCTACTTCTGTAGAGGTGGGTCATTTTTTATCATGTAGACATGTGGTTTGGTTTGTCACCATCCATGGTCTCCCATGTGTGGATGGGTGGATCAAGATTTTGGTTGTATGCAGTAATAGTGATACATAGGTGCAGGTTTAGTGCTTATGTTTGTTATATATTGTAATATATATGTTATTACATATATATTCTATAATAATTTTTTGTTATTAATTTTTTTTAGAAAATATATTTGTTATATAATCATGTTTTAAACTCTTTTTAAAAAATGTGAGTGGGCATACCAGTTTTGGATCCCAAGTTTCCTCAAGGATGTTAAGTGGTGATCAATATTTCTCCTTATTCAACAATATTTGTGTCTTCTTATTGAACTCTACCTTGTGTGGTCATTTGTTAAGAACCAAATATCAATATAGCTTAGAAAAACCTCAGAATAAGTACTCAGCGCCTTGAAAAAGAGATAATTTCAGATAATAAGCCTCTTCGAGGGGGCAACCTCCTTTTAACCCACATAAATTTTCAACTACAAGATGATTCCAAATGAGAATGTCTCCTTGGTATATATAGGAGACTAGGAGGTATAATTACAACTAATGGAATAAAGCCGACATAAATAAAATAACATTACTAATGTAATATGCCCCAATTAAGGGGTAAAGAGCCAATATTAGGGCTTAACATGCCCCTCTCCTTGAGACAAGCGTTGTCCGCAATGCTTGAGTAACTCTAGATGCTTCTGTATAAAAGACTCATCTTCCCAAGTGGAATCTTCAACCGATAATTTCCTCCATTTAATGAGAACTCTGAAATGGATCTATTCCTCAACTAATGAATTCTTGTGTCAGTGATGTCTTCAGGCTCCAATATGATTTGTCCTTCCTCGTCAAGTTCTGGCAATATAGTTTGAACCGTGATCTTTTCACCTATAACCTTATTTAAGCATGAAACATGGAAAACTGGGTGTACTCGTGAAGATGCAGGAAACTCCAATTTGTATGCCATAGTACCAATCTGTTGCAACACTTTATAAGGGCCATAGTACTTTGGTGATAATTTATTATCCTTATTGGCTTGCTTGAGGGACATCTCTTTGTATGGTTGTAGTCTTAAAAACACCCAATCCCCTACTTCAAAACTTCTTTCACTACGATCTTGATCTGCTTGTTGTTTCATGCAATTCCATGCCATGGTCAGGTTGTCCTTTAAGATTTGGAGAACTTGTTGTTGATGCTCGATGTGATATTCCATTGCTTGAACCTTAGATTTTTCTTTTAGAGAAGAAGTGATGGAAGGAGGG
>JZKD02S2047823.1:820041-843164 GCA_000966675.3 Picea glauca
AGACTTTTGGATTAAATTTATCAGGCAAAGATCTTAAAATCTTCTGAACTAAGAGAGAGTCATCAAACTCCTCACCAAGACCCTTCATGGCATTTACAAGTTCTTCAACTCTTAAGAAATACTTGCTAATTGTTTCATCTTCATTCATCTTTAGTTTTTCAAATTTCAATCTGTATGTTTGAAGTTTGGCATCTTTTACTTTCTGATTTCCTTCATAACTGTTAATAAGTTTATCCCACATTGCTTTTGCAGTATCAAGATGCATCACTTTTACAAACTCAGCTTCAGCAAGTCCATTCAAGATAGCATTCATCGCCTTAGCATTAAAACTAAAGTCTAACTTATCATCCTTGTTGGCTAGCACAACATGCTTTGTATATCCAGTCTCTACTACATCCCAAACATTAGCACCCAAAGCCATTAAATATGTTCTCATTCTAATCTTCCAGAAGGAAAAATTTATTCCATCAAATAGAGGGGGCTTAGAGGCTGAAGTCCCTTCAGGACTTGTCATGTTTGAGCTTACAGATCTACCTTTAAATAAAAGGAACCGGCTCGGATACCAATTGTTGAAATTACTGATACAACTGAGAGGGGGGGGGGGGTGAATCAGTTGTCTTTGAGCTTAAACAATTTTTAGTCTATTAATAAATTCTTAATCTTTATTCAAGTGATCATCAACATTATATAGCATATGGACAGTAAAAGTGAAAAGCATCAGTCACACACAAGGTATACACAGAGACAGATTTTCACGAGGAAACCCATAAAGGGAGAAAACCTCTTCTTCTTCAAAATGATAGGCAGTATTTTAAGTTATGTACATCATCTTTAATTGAGCACCAACTCAATGTGAGGCTGCTACCTTTGTTTTACAAGTTGCAACTTGTTTGAGAGCACCAACTCTCTGGTTTCTCTAGCACCCACTAGAAGGAAGCACCAACTCCCTGAATATTCCAGCACCAATTGGATGGAAGCACCAACTTCTTGAATGTTCCAGCACCAACTGGATAGAAGCACCAACTTCTAGTTACATAGGCTCCAACCTGCATAATAGAGAACACTAGTTCTCCCTTGCACCACCCTGCCACCCTGGTTTCTCTGGCTGCAACCAGATGGAAGCTACAACTTCCTGTGTTGAAGCTTCCACTTGAACCTCTGAGGACAACAGTCCTCCCGAGCACCTCCCTTCCACCCTAGAATATAAATGCCTAAATAAACATTCAACTTTACAGATAAAAAATTTCTTACCAATCTTTCTTTGTTCTGTAAATCTGGTCTTCTGTAGACTGTTCTGCTGCTCTTCTCTTTCTCTGTCTATCTAGCAGATATTCTCTGCATCAACTCTTGCTCTCATTTCGTTCTGTTATTATTCTCTACATTTTCTCTTTCTGTCATTCTGCTATTCTTCTGCTCTTTCTGTCATTCTGCTCTTATACTCAATCTCCTCCTGCACATCCTCTCCCCTCCTTTTCTTATAGTTTCATTCTTTTTCACTTATAGAACAACTAACCTGACACAGTCTATTTCATCTTCTTTTGTACACATGAACACGACGGTTCAGCTTCCCAAATCCTTAGGCAAAAAGATGACAACTGTCTAAGCAACTGAAAGGCCAACTGACTCGCAATCAAGAATCCGTTTTGTTTATCAGAATAGTAATTGATGAGTTACCTGTGTGTGAAGAAACAATAACCTTTAGATCTCATTCAAGTCTTATCCGCATCGTAGGATGACTTTTATAAATCTTGCCTTTAAATCGAGTTTTGGCATTTCGGCATTCCTTTGCCCAAGTTTCTCGACACTTTCACATCGCGATCTCTGAAACTCCGAAATGGAGCTTATCTGGACTAGCTCCTTCTCTTCCCGTGACCAAGGGCTATGACCAAGGCTTTATGTGAAAGGCACTTTTGCGATTTCGCATATCGCGAATTCGTAATTCCTTATGTTCAATGTTCCTATCACCTCCAAATCCTGATTCACGAAATTCCGTAAAGCGGTCAGATCAACGAACCAGATCATAATCAGATCTGACGATTCAGATTAAGTCAGGAATTCACTCATCGTGAAATCGGAATTCCTGACGTTCATAGTTTTTGTCACTTACAAATCCTGATCCCCGAAACTCCGTGAGAGGTCAGATCAATGGTCCAGATCATTTCTTGATCTGACGGTCCAGATTCAATCGTGATTTCACATATCATGAAATCGACATTCTTGATGCATTGAGTTCTTTGCCTCTTGATTTCACGATCTCCGAAACTTCGACAAGAAGTTAAATCAACAGTCCAGATCTGATCTCTATTCAGCGGTTGCGATTAAATCACGAAATCGCATATCGCGATTTCGGGGTTCTTGCTGTCAAATGGTTTTAACATTTCAAAGTCCCGATCCCCGATACTCTGACAGTGACTGGAATTAACGGTCCAGATCAAAGTTTGATCCGACGGCTTAGATTTCATCACGAATTTTCATATTGTGATTACACCCGCTTCTCCTTGCAGTTTAAAGACCATGCAGGCTCTCTTCGATCCAACGGTGGTCCGACCCTGCGCTCGGATCTGACAGCTGAGATCTGTCTCCCTCTTCAACGATCAGAGATTCTTCTTCAACCTTTCGCTCATTCGCTTCCTTCGATCATTCATTGCTTTCGATCATTCACCTCTCTGAACTTGTCTTCTGTTTGCCTGTCATCTTCACTGTTGCCATCAATGACAAGAATTCGCTGTCTATTAACTGAATTTTCCAACACAAACAACCTGTAATCAACCTATACCATAAACAACTTGTAATCAAATTGTACCATAAACAAGTGCATAAACCATGCACCAACCTGTACCTCAACCTGTGCCATCAACAAGTGCATCAACCATGCACCAAATATGTACCAATCATGAATCAAATACACATAAACTATGACTCATCAAGACATACCAACATCATCAACTATACACCTCATGTATGTGCCAACTCATCAACTACTTGTCTCAACCATGTACCCAACATGTACCTCAACCAAAATCCCTCATCAATTTCATCATCCAAATCTGATTTATAACTCTATAATAGACTTGGTGTATATGATCGCATACCTACAAACCTTCCTTCACTTTAACAACAAGAGACTAACATTTTCATCAAACTTTACTTTAGTCTCACATGACTAATTTTGGATTGGTCAACAACCCTAACTTGAAATAATGATAAATATGTACCTGTAATTAATAAAGATTTGAAAATAGTAAAAAATGTTCTTCAATGTATTTTATGCAATTCCTCCAGGTTTCACTACTTGGAACCTCTTAGAAAAGGAGTTATAGTAAAAATGGCATACCTTGTTGAATTGTGGCTTATTCTAGAGAGTGAGCTTGTAGAGCGTGCCCCGCATGGAATATTTTTTGTATGAATCTGAAAATAGTACACAAAATACTACAAATGGTACTCTAACCAATACATTTGTTTGTACCAAATTTGGATCTGTTGTGAAGATGTTATAATGTTTTTACCCAAAACACCTGTTTTAGGCTAGTTTCAGGACTAGCCACAAACTCTATTTTCCATGGAGTGTAACTCCAAATATACAACGACCCACAAGCTAAAATTTCTATCAAAACTACTTGGATATGTTTCCTCAATAGAATCCATATTTCATGGTTAGAATCATTCTAGAAAAAAAATTATTGCGAAAAAGTTGAGATGACCTGTAAATAACATACCTTAGAAAGCATCATCAAAAGAATTTATCCTCCCTTGAATTTCATCTTTCTTTACTTCACCTTCCCTCTAAAATTTTCCTTAGATATACTTTGGTTACCTCAGTCACTTATATATATTCAATATTCTCAATTGTAATTAAAAGGATAGACCCTTTCCTCCTATTTATACTTTTATGTAGCTTCCTCAAGGGGTTACCTTCTAACCATCTTAAACCACTTTCCTTATTTTAGGGCTAACCCAATTCTAACCACTTATCCACTTAGTAATTTCTCCATTAACTTTATTATTTAAATAATTTCTTTTGTATCCACTTTGACTTATAGTACACTCATCACTTCACTTTATTATTTAAATAATTTCTTCTTTGCAACCACTTTGACTACTTTGACCTTTTAGGGCTTCTAGATGACTCATGAGGGTTCTCCAACTTCACATGGCCATAAATCTCTAACCGTGAGGAGTTATGTGACGTTCCACATACCATCGAAAATGACATGATCTGTACTATCCATATAGAACAATTTTATTTAAATAATTTCTTCTTTTCAACCACTTTAACTACTTTGACCTTTTGGGGCTTCTAGATGACTCATGAGGGTTCTCCAACTTCACATGGCCATAACTCTCTAATTGTGAGGATTTATGTGACGTTCCACATACCACTGAAAATGGAAGAATAGTCCTACCTTCAAATATATTAAATCTCATACCATTATACATCAAACAAACTTGGGTCCATTACCCAAACCTTTCTTCTACCATAATTCACTACCAGACTTTTTTCAAGGGTTGACATCAATGAAAACCAACCCAAATAATCAACAATCTCGCCCTTTGGCATTGATGGCAACACTCTAATGCAATACTAAAGTCATATCACTGATGCTTCCCCTGTGACCATCGCTCCCCCTGGAACCATGCCTTTGTGCTCTTTCTCCAAGGATTTACCTTTTCATTTGATAAATCTTTGTCGCTTTGTCATCAATGGAAAAGGTATATTTTCATCTGGGGCTTCTCCCCTTGACTGAACTCTTCCTGAAACTGATCTCCCAACCTGAAATGTCCTCTTTATGGTGCTTCCTTATGTAAATCTAAGACATATAAGATAAGCATTAAAAAACATTCATTTTGTAGTAGAAATTACTTCGAGTCTCTGGCGAAGATACTCAAAGGATTCCCTTGGAAGCGGTTTTGTAAATATGTCTACCACTTGTTATTTTGTGCCCACATATTCAACTATGATGTTCTTCTCTGCAACCTGTTCCCATAGAAAGTGATACTTTATTGGAATGTGCTTCGTCTTGGAGTGCATCACTGAGTTATTTGAGATACTAATGGCGCTTGTATTATCACAATAGATTGGAATGGGATCATCATACTCAGCCTGTATATCTGTCAAAATTTGTTTCATCCATAGATCCTGAGTACAACATCCTGCTGCTACAATATACTCTGCCTCAATTGTAGATAAATATACTAATGATTGTTTCTTGCTTAGCCAAAATACTAAAAAATCACCCAATTAGAATGTTGCTCCACTGGTGCTTCATCGGTAATCAATGCAACTTGTCTAATCTTCATTTATGTAGGAAATAAGTGATAGATCCTTTCCTTTTGGATACCATAATCCAAACTCTTCTGTTCCTTTAAGATATCTGAAAATCATCTTCACTTATAATACATGTGATTCCTTTGGTGCTACTTGAAATCGTGCCACTTGTCCAACTACCTGCATTACATATGGTTTGGATGTTATCACATATAATAAGATACCAATCATTGACCTGTATTTCCTCTAGTCTTTATACTTTGAATCATCATCTTTTCTCAACTTGCAACTGGTTTGCATAGGAGTGGTAACTGGTTTGCAATCTTCCATTCCAAAGCTCTTTAGCATTTCTATGAAATACTTAGTTTGAGAAATAAAAATTCCATGGTTTCTTTGATGTATCTGAAGACCCAGAAAGAAGGATAGTCCTCCAAGTAATGGCATTTCAAATTCATTCTGCATATCCTTTGCAAATTTCTAGCTTAACCTGTCATCATTATTTCCAAAAATAATATCATCAACATAAACTTCAATTAATAAATTACTATCTTGAGTTACCTTGATGTAGAGGTTTCTATATTCACTTCCTTTTCTTAGCCCTTCCTGCTATATATATTTATCTAGTCTAGAGTACCATGCTCTAAGAGCCTATTTTAGACCATACAAGGCCTTCTTCAATTTTCACACCTAATCTACGTTCTCTGATGACTGGAATCGTTCAATTTGTTCGATGTAGACTTCTTCTTCAATTTCCCCATTCAAAAAAGTTGATTTCACATCCATCTCATACACTTTAATATTCTTGGAGCATGCATAAGCTAAAAACAATCAGATTGCTTCCATTCTGGCAACTAGGGGAAATGTCTCTTCAAAGTCGATTCCTTCAACTTGTCTGTATCCTTTACATACCAATATAGCTTTGTTCCTTGTAACCTGTCCATATTCATTCAATTTATTCCTGAAAACCCACTTTCTGCCAATCACATTCTTATTCATTGGTCTTGGAACCGGTTCCCAAGTGTCATTCTTCTCTATTTGATCCAATTCTTCATCTGTGGCCTTATTCCAGAATTCATTCTTGCTAGCCTCTTCAAAACTTTTTGCTGCAATCGTAGATAAGAGTGTTAGGTGCATTTGTTTTGGTGAATAGATTCTTCTTCTAGTCTCAACTCTTGCATCCTTGTTTCTGATAATCTGATCTGAAGGATGATTCTTTTGTATTCATTTTCTAGGTGTCTTTGGAAGCACTTGTTGAAATTGCTCTTCTACTTATGTATGATCTTCTTCATCTTCCTCTTCTACTTCTTCTTCATATTTTTCTTCTTCTTTATAAAGTTGTTTGTAACACCCCGTTTCCCCCAGTTTGTAAAAATAACTGGACTGGCCAATAACTATGGCAAACTCATAAATGTGAATATGTGATGTAAATGGACCTTGAGGAAAAGGTCAATGAATGTGAATAACATTATGAATTTTATTGCAGGACTACTGAGAGGGGATGTGTATAAAAAGAGACCATGATGGCAGTGGAAGGCACCTGGAAAGGTGGCGTTAACTTCCACCGAGAATTAATACTGTATTTGGACTCCACTGGCCCGGAGAACCAAAAGCGACTCGCTGGCCCTGAATTAAATGTCTCGCAGGCTGGTAGGTAGATGGTTTAATGAGGGATGGGAGGTGAACCGACCATCCGTAGAGTCGTCAGGCCTGACCAGCGTGAGGGTAATCGTGCCACATGCAACCTCACAAGAGGGTAAGGCATGGGGTAGACACGATAAGGGGCAGACGCGAGGGGAGAACTCTGGCAACACGCAGAGTGAGTGATAGCAGAGAGGAAGGATTACAACTTTCGCTCCTGGCCATCGGCAAAAAGAGATGCAGTCTCACAGCATCGTGGTCTCAGCTCGGGGGTGGCTAGTGGTACATCCGCTGGGAGTCACTAAGCCTACAGTTGGGTGGAAACGAGCACCCCTCTCAGCAATTGCTTAACCGTGGCATTATTTCTGATAAGTGTTTTTCCTCTGGCATCTGGAAATATATGTATTCTGATAATTATGCTCATAAGCTGTGAAACTATGAATGTTTTCATTATAAGAAGGTCTGCGTGGTATTTTGATCAGTACTAGTAGTTGTATATGCTTATAACAGAAAAACCACGCATGGCTTATGTTGATAAATGAATCTAATTATGCATAAGTTGAACCAAGTCAGACTACCAGTCTGTTCTTGGGAATTTGTTTCCCCTTATTTGTCTCTAGGAATGCCCCAGAATAGACCTCTTCGCAGAGATTCCCTCCTTGGAAAGGTTTACCAAGAACCTGGAAAAAGGACTTGAATGTGAAAGTCTTAACAAACCTGTACGAAGAGGAATGACCCTCTTAAAATCTCGAAGTAGCAGCGTAGGGATAAGTATTGATCAACGGATGAGATCCTGTCGGGGGATCTACGGTCATTCACGACCGTTAAATTGAAGGAATAAACGAGGGCGTTAATTGCCTTAACCCCTTTTTCCTCTATCTTCGTGAATAGTGAGGAAATCGGGATCGTAGACTCCCAGGATCCATGAGAACATCTGGACCATTGGTTTTTCCACGTCCAAGGAGTAGTGGGAAAGGGCACGACATCGTGACTGATATAAACCATCAGATCTTAGCTAGAAAACCTGACATTCGTTAGATCTATAGGGAGATAGATGAGAGTTAAGCCCTCGTGAATAGGGGAAAAATAATCTGAGCCGTCCATCCAAGGAGGATAGGTGGCAGATATCTAGGGATCTCGCGAACTCAAAGGTTTGCAAGGTAGGAGCCCAAAGGTTGGATGCTCCAAGTAAAGAGTGGCGAGGCCACGAGAGAAGCAAGACCGTCCATCCGAGGAGGAAAAGTGGCAGAGATCCAAGGATCTTGCAAACTCAGAGGTTCGGAAGGTAAGAGCCCAAAGGTTGGGTGATCCAAGTCACGAGTAGTGAAGGGCCGAGAGCCGAGCCCGAGAGAACCCATGGAAAAACTTCATGGTGGGGCCCGCGTGATTGACGGGTGGACACGCATCGCCTAGAGAAGGGGGTCAATGTTCCATTGACCTCTCGTGTCTCAGGGATTCATGGGAGAAGGGCATGAGAGCTCAACCCTTGGACTTACGAAGTCGCGAGTAGCGAGAATGCGAGAGGGAGGATTAAATATCACTTCTCGAGGGTTCGTGAAGGGAAGGTGCCAAGATTCAACGCTACAACTCGTGAAGGGGCGAGTTGCGAACAGTGCTAAGGGAAGGTCAACCTTCACTGACTTTCAAGTCTCGGAGGATCGCATAAGGGAGGAACGAGAATTCAACCATTGAACTCATGAAGTGGTGAATAGCGAGAGGAGCTAGAGTTTAGCCTAGCCGGCGGTCATGAGCAGAGGATGCTGATAGAAGGAAGCTATACCCATTTCGTGATCTTGGGTATCGGGGATTTGTGAAGAAAATTCGAGGGTCTTCGACTCACGACTCGTGAGGTCGTGAGTTGTGAAAGGCGCCTGCATTTAGGCGCGTATGTGGTCCTATCGAGCTAGGGACTAAAGAAAGGAAGCTAGTGCTTTGTCATTAAGTGGTGGGTATATCTGGATGGACAAAATCTATGCACCTAGATCTACGGCTAGGGTTTCATTCCGAAGCCCCCTCGCCATTCTACCTTCAAGATTGGACTCAATTGTATCACTAAGTCACGAAACATGAAAAGGCGCCTGGTTTGTTTGGCCTGTGGTCCTAACCCACGATCATAGGGAGGTGAACAGGGAAGAAATAGCCTGCACTAGACCCCCCGTAGGTCTTCAGGGATTCTCTTCCTTGAGGAAGAACGAAAATTTTATTACGTTGTAGTGGGTATGTGACATTGTTCCACTGATTCATTTTCTTCTTCCTTTGATTCTCATCCACCTGTTTCATCAATTGTTACATTGATGCTTTCCACAACTTTTTTCAATCTCATATTGTTTCATTTGTATGCTTTCCTTGTACTTGAGTAACCAACAAGTACTCCTTTGTCCACACGAGAGTCAAACTTTCCCATTCCACCATCTTCTCTTTTGATGTAGCATTTTCTTCCAAATATTATGAAGTGCTTCACATTTGCTGGTCTTCCTTTCCATAGCTCATAGGGAGTTCTGTCATTGTTGTTTCTGAGCATTACTCTATTTTGAATGTGAAATGTTGTATGCACTGCATGTGTCCAAAAAATATCTATCAATTTGGAATCCATTAGCATTGTTTGAGCCATTTCCTGTGTAATTAACATCCATAATGTTCATTTGTCTCTGAACCACTCTTTAAACTAATCTATGAATCCATGCTCTCTTCCACTGTCATATATCTATACAAACCTACTAAGTGTTCTTAAGAATCCATCTTTGTCCATACTGTCCAAGACTCTACTACACAACTGTCCATAATGCTGACCCATTTATTACTATACTATCATGAAGTCTTCACTACTACAACTATCAAAAAGTACTTCTGCTCACTGACTTCTATGGATCTATCTACTCAAACTCTACAAGTTTCTCAAAGGATGGTTCTTTGGTCTATCACAACTATCGCATAGAATCCCCTTGTCTAATATTCATGTTACATGGGAGTCTCTAAGACGGATGGCTCAGAACTATTTCTTCTCTGATGTGTATTCATCATCATCTTCATTGGTAGATTCATCATCTCTCTGAGCTCTGACTTCTTTGTTTTTGTCTGTGGATTCATCTTTCACTACAATGCCTGAAAGTACAATCTCTTGAACCTGTTCCTTATTTACCTGTCCTTCTTTTCTTTGAGTTATTTTCCAAACATTTATGTATCTGACATATTTCTTTTTCTCTGTAGAATTTTATTCATCTTGTTTTATTGCAAATATTGTGATCTTTGGGACCTGGTATTTTTTCACCTGTTCTTCATGTTTTCTTATCCATACTTTCTTATATCTGATATCAATGTTCTCTTTCATGGAAGTATCGATCATGCTTCTAAAATCACTAGATATGTTTCCATAGTTATTACATTTGTAACATTCAATGTTACATGGGACCACATAGACATTTCTTTCTTGAACATTTTTATAATCCCTACAATCTGCGACCTTATGTCCAAAATTAGTATAATAAAAACAATGACCATAAAATAAATTTAAATACATGGGAGTGAATGATGTTCTTTTTGGTCTAGTCCTTTTGAATTTCTTCCTTAACTGATCATGATCATGATTGAAGCTTCTTTGTGGCTTGAACATGGATCGTCTTCTTGAATATGTATCTTTAATAGTTTGTTTAGATTCTTGTTGACCATGATTTATTCCTTTGAGTATTTTTGCATAACTCTTTCTATTTTCTTCATTCTTCTTTTCTAGAAACCTAGAGTGCTTCTCTTAATTCTCTATAACTAATGTGGATGTTTCTGTCTCTTCAATGTTCTTGTTGAGCTTGATGATTTTACTTCTCAATGTGACAACTTCTTCTTCAAGATTCCCAACCTCTTCTTATTTCTTCATTATCTGAGAATTCATGACTTCTTCTGTTCTTTTCGATTCTTCAAGATGGATTTTTAATGTGATTATTTCTTCTTCAAGTCCTTTCTCTTCTTGACCAAACTCTACCTCAAGTTGGTTTAGATCGTTAGTTATTTACTTAAGATGATCTGTTAATATATTTTCTCCCATTTCTACTTCTTCCTTCTGCACTGCTATGTTGGCTTCCAAATACTGCTTTTGATCTTTAAGATTTTATTCGATATTTCTGGCTTGTTCTAGCTGAGTTCTTAATTTCTTGATGACCCATTGGGATTCTTAAAAAATGCAAGCACTTTCCTTTTGTTTCATCAATTATTTCTTTAGTAACTTGTTTTCTCTTTCTTTTCTTAGTCCATCTAAAGCATTGATCAATTCTTCTTCATAATTGTCTTCTTTTTCAAATACTTTTTCTATCTCATTTCGTTCATGGCATTCTATTTCAAGATGTCTGCATTTTTCACAATTAAAGAAAAACAACATACCTCTATTGATTATGTACTCTTCATCTTCTGAATTTGTTTGACACGGTGAACATATTTCTTATTGATATGTACCTGCATCTTCTTTGGCACTTTTTAAATCTGCGATGGCTGAAGAATATATATCATGTGACTTATCCCAAATTTCTTTGGCTAAGGAAAATTTACCAACCTTTTCTCTAACCGGATTAGGTAATCCTTCCCAGATGAAATCCATTGCTATTTTTTTATTCTTCTTCAATTCCTTCTTGGTTGTAGTCTTTTCCCTTTTTGAACTATCATATCTTGTAATGACTGATAGCCAAATATAATAACCATGTTCCCATAAAAATACTTTCTTCCTTCCACTCCATAGATCATACTTTAAACCATTCTGACAATTAAATAGTGGTACTCCATTATCATAATAATCCATGATCTCATTCCAGTGGTTAAACTGTTTCCTGAAGGAACCTGCTCTGATACCAATTATTGGATTACTGAGAGGGGGGGGGGGGTGAATCAGTAATAGAGAAATTTAATCATTTTTAACCATAAAATGAAAGTGTTATATCAATGTAGTATTATCATCCAATAGTTGCAGAGTAAATAAACAATAAAAAAATGAGCAATCATACACATGCATAGTACACCAGTGTTTTTACGTGGAAACCTAAAGTGGGAAAAACCACATAATGCTTTTTCTTATATTTCTTTAAGAATTAAATTCAATGGAAGCACCAAATTCCTTTGTTTTAGCTGCAACTGGAAGGAGGCTCCAACCCCCTCGTTTCTTAGGCTACAACCAAAAGGAGGCTACAACCCCTTATGTTCACCAGATACAACCACCTGTCCTTGCCCCATCCAACCACCATGACATAGAAGTAGAATGACAGAACCACTGTCACACTATCACTGTGAGATATACTGTTGTAAACCTGTACTAATAAACCTGCACCAAACAACTTGTAATCAACCTGTACCATAAACAAGTGCATCAACCATGCACCAACCTGTACCTTAACCTGTACCATCAATGAAGGAATCAACCATGCACCAAATATGTACCAATCATCAATAAATTACACATAAACTATGACTCATCAAGATGTACCAACATCATCAACTATACACCTCATGTATGTGTCAACTCATCAACTACTTGTCACAACCATGTACCCAACATGTACCTCAACCAAAATCCCTCATAAATTTCATCATCCAAATCTGATTTGTAACTCTGTAATAGACCTGGTGTATATTATCACATACCTCCAAACCTTCCTTAACTTTAACAACAAGAGACTAGCATTTTCATCAAACTTTACTTTAGTCTCACATGACTAATTTTGGATTAGTCAACAACCCTAACTTGAAATAATCATAACTATGTACCTGTAATGAATAAAGATATGAAATTAGTACACATTGTTCTTCAATGTCTTTTATGCAATTCATCTAGGTTTCACTGCTTGGAACCTCTCAGAAAAGGAGTTATAGAAAAAATGGCATACCTTGTTGAATTTTGGTTTATTCTAGAGAGCGAGCTTGTAGAGCGTGCCTCACACAAAATGTTTTTTGTATGGATCTGAAAATGGTACAAATAATACTACAGAATATACTTTAACCAATACATTTGGTCTTATTGAATTTTGATCTGTTTTGAATAAGTTATGACGTTTTTACCCGAAACAACTGTTTTATACTAGTTTCAGGACTAACCACAAACCCTAGTTTCCATGGAGTGTAACTCAAAAAATACAACGAACCACAAGATGATTTGTATCACATATACTTGGATATGTTTCCTCAATGACCTTCAGATTTCGCGTTCATAATCATTCTAGAAAAACAATTATTGCGAAAATGGTGAGAAGACCTATAAATAACATAACTTAGAAAGCATCATCAAAAGAATTTATCCTCCCTTGAATTCCGACCTTCTTTACTTCACCTTCCCTCTAAACTTCGCCTTAGATATCCTTTGGTTACCTCAGTCACTTATAGATATTCAATATGCTCAAGTGTAATTAAAATGAGAGCCCCTTTCCTCTTATTTATACTTTTATGTAGCTTCCTCAAGGGGTTACCTTCTAACCATCTTAAACCACTTTCCTTATTTTAGGGCTAACCCATTTCTAACCACTTGTCCACTTAGTAATTTCTCCATTAACTTTATTATTTAAATAATTTATTTTGTATCCACTTTGACTTATATTACACTCATCACTTCACTTTATTATTTAAATAATTTCTTCTTTGCAATCACTTTGAATACTTTGACCTTTTGGGGCTTCTAGATGACTAATGAGGGTTCTCCAACTTCACATGGCCATAACTCTCTAACCGTGAGGAGTTATGTGATGTTCCACATACCACCCGAAACATAATGACATGTACTATCCATCTAGAATAGTATTATTTAAATAATTTCTTCTTTGCAAACACTTTGACTACTTTGACCTTTTGGGGCTTCTAGATGACTCATGAGGGTTCTCCAACTTCACATGGCCATAACTCTCTATCCGTGAGGAGTTATGTGACGTTCCACATACCACCAAAAATGGAATGACATGTAATATCCATCTAGAATGGTCTTACCTTCAAATATATTAAAACATGTACCATTATACATCAAATAAATTTGGGTCCATTACCCAAACCTTTTTGCTACTGGAATTCGCTACCGAACTTTCTTCAAGGGTTGACATCAATGAAAACCAACCCAAATAATCAACATACTTGAGACACATTTTCAGTCACGAATGCGTAAAATTGGACCCCAAAAAGATACAATATATGCAGGAGTGGTTGGTGTTAGAATATGAAGGATTGTGCTCGTTTTACCATTGACAATACCCTTGTCACCCAACCATAGGCCGAAGCCACCCTCTGAGCACCTTAACCTTGATAGAGAAAAGAATATTGGTAGCAATCCAATAACTAAGAGAGGCCAATGCACCAAGCAAAAAGTAACCAAGCTGAACAGATAGTCTCACCCAAAGCTGGCGCAACACCTTCCCTAGGACTTGCACACAAAACTGCTGGACTGCAGTGTGCATAAGCTGCTCTCTTCAATTCTGAGAAGCGTGAATAATGAGAGATTGGTGCCCTATATTTATAGTAATTCTGGAAGTCTTTCTTAGGATGACTTCTCCCTCTGGGTACTAATCAATTCATATTAATTATATTTTTGCAGCTAACATCTTGTCTAGGGTTTCCTTCATTTCTTTGCTTCCTTCCAGAACATTCTAATCTTGTGAAAGGTCACAATAGAGGTTCATACCTCCCCAAGCTACCTTAATATCAACACTCCCTCCTAGCGAGGGAGGTATGGTCTTGATCACAACAAACCTTTCAACTGGTAGCATCACGAGCACCGTCATTATTATCCAACTAGATAATCTCCATGACAACTGGTACAATATTAGTTGATAGAACACAACTGTGCTTTATCCAAGGTAGTGCAAAACTACTCAAACCATGACACATAGTCACAAACAATGGAACATATCCACCACAGTAGCATATCTCTAATTTCTGGAGATAGGCAGTCTCCATAACAATCATCTGATGACAACCTGCACATAAAATATTATTAAAATAAACTGAATCATCTGGGCCAATCTTTCATTCACATCTATGAGATCTGAAAGAATATCTGCCCTTAGTATAGAACATCAACAATGGGCTATCTTCCCTATTCTTCTCAGACAAGGAAGAATGATTGTTTCTGATTTCTGAGCCTGGACCATTCCTCACCCTGGGCCATTCCTCCAACACTAAACAAAGTGTAACCTGGAGAGAATGAGTCTGCCCTAAGGAATTCCTGTCCCTGATTACTGAGCCTGGACCATTCCTCACCCTAGGCCATTATTCCTACACTAATCAAAGTGCACCCTGGAGAGAATGTATAAACCCTTAGGAATGACTGTTTGGACCATTTCCTCTGTTAACCACAAGAGGAAAAGACTGTCCTGTATAAACCTCCAAAACGGACCATTCCTCATGTTAACCACAATGAGAAATCGTTGTCCGGCGAGGTGGGCCAGTCTTCTTGAGTAACCCTCAAGAAGAGAGATTGCCCTAGACCACTTCCCATCTTAACCACAATGGGAAGTTGTTGTCTATGATACATCAACAATCTGGACCATTTCCCATGTTAACCACAATGGGAAATCATTGTCTGTCAAAAATCTCAATCCACTTTCCGAATAGGAAATAATCTGTCCAAGACAGACTATTTTTTTTTTTCAATCTTGAAAATAAATGTCTTCAATAATATTTTTAGTGATCCCTCCCAACTTGGAGAGTCATTTCTTCCCTTTCAGCTAAGGGAGTTGTTTCCACGATCCCCATCTTTTCTTGGAAATATGCAAAATTTATTTTGGATAGAGGTTTTGTCAGGATGTTTGTTGTCTTCTCATCAGTGGGGATATACTCAAGATTTACCTCTCCTTCCTGAACTTTATCTCGAATAAAGTAGTATTTGATCTCAATGTGTTTCGACCTTTCATGAAACACAGGATGTTCTAATAATCTTATACAACTCTGAGTATCATAATGTATTATGGTCGATTCTGGAATCTGATCAAATAAATTGGATATTAACTTCCTTAGCCATATTGCTTATGTGCATGCTTCACATGCTGCGATATATTATTCTTCTGTTGTGCTAAGTGTGACATAATTCTATTTCCTGTTGCCCCAAGATATCATAGCGGAGCGCAAGTTGAAACACATACCTGAAGTACTCTTCCTGTCTTCTGCACTTCCTGCCCAATCTGAGTCTGTGAATACATGATGTATATCATTGGATGTGGTATATCTCAAGCCATAGTTTATTGTTCCACGAATATATCTTAAGTCATGCTTTGTAGCTATTCAATGCTCATGCCTTGGTTCCACCTAGAACTAACTTAGTGTATTCATGAAAAATCAAATGTCTGGTCTAGTATTTACCAAATACATCAATGACCCAATTAGTTGTCAATATAAGGATGGATCTACTAGATCAGAATCTGAATATTTCACTTTTCTTATATCTGTATTCATAGGAGTATCCATGGACCTACAATCCATCATTCCAGACTTCTGAAGGATCTTTATTGCATACTTTCCTTGTCCAAGGAATACTTCACCACACTTCTGCCATACTTCTAGTCCCAAGTAATAATGCATGAGACCTAGATCTTTCATATCAAATTCAAAAGCTAATTCCTTCTTTCACTGAATGATGAGAGACTCTTCACCTCTTATGAATAGATCGTCAACATATAGTAGTAGAATTACAGGTGCATTCTCCACGACTTTGTAGTAAAGGTTTGGATCTGCACGACTCTTGGAGAAACCAAGTCTCGTTAAATAGATGTCCATTCTGGTATACCAAGCCCTTGGAGCTTTCTTGAGTCCATATAGAGCTTTCTTTAATATGCAAATGTGAGTGTCTCTAGAATGTACCTCAAACCCTTGAGGTTGTTCAATATATACTTCTTCTTCAATTTCTCCATTGAGCAAAGCTGTCTTTACATCCATCTGATGTAAGCTCCATCCCATGGAAGCGGCAAGAGATATGATAGCTCTAATGGAAGTATATCTAGGCACTGGAGCAAAGGTTTCATCATAATATTCTCCCTCCTTCTGGGAGAACCCTTTGGCTACGAATCTTGCCTTGTACTTATCCACGCTTCCGTCTGCTGCATGTTTTATCTTGTATACCCATTTTGAAGTTACCACCGATTTTTCTTTAGGTCTAGGTATGATTTCCCATACCTCATTTTTCATAATGGATTCATGCTCTTCCATCATATCTTCTTTCCATTGTCCCTTTTGAACTTCTTCTTCAAATGTGGTAGGTTCTTCATCTAGAAGCTTCGTCATGTATGCTGCATAACTTGAGAATCTTTTAGGTATTTTACTTTTTCTGAATGTTCCTTCTGGAACCTTGAGTCCTTCTATGTCTTGTAAGGTAGCTTCAAGCCAAGATGGTCATTTCTTGGTCTTGGGTATGATATTTGAATCAATGTTTTCACATGTCTCCATAGGATGATCAAGTTGTTCCTTTTCGTCATTTTCATTTTCTGTGTTTTCTTCATTTGGTTCTTCATTCTCTTCTTCTTCAATAATTTCTTCTATGGATTTCTTCAAGGCCATCTTTTCATTGAATGTTATGTCTCTGTTGACTTCAATCTTGTGTTGTTATGGAATATATATTCTATAAGCCTTGGATGAATCACTATATCCCATGAATATCCCTTTCTTTCCTGAGGGTTCTAGTTTATTCCTTTTGTCCTTGGGAATGTGAGAAAACGGGACATCCAAATATCCTTAGATTTTCTACATTGGGTTTCTTACCTAAGAAGGCTTCTTCTGGTGTCATGTCCTTCAATATACAATGAGGACTTCTATTATGCACATATATTGTTGTCATTGATGCTTCTCCCTATAAGAACATGGATAGACCTTGATCATTTAGTAAGGCTTTTATGGTTTCTTCAATGGATCTGTTCTTTCTTTCTGCTACACCATTTTGTTGAGGATTATGAGGAAAAATCACCTCCCTCCTAATCCCTGCCGATTTGTAGAATGCAATGAATTCCTTTTATGTGTATTCTCCACCATTGTCTTTTCTTAGCATCTTGATCTTTTTATTTGTGAGGTTTTCTATTTCTGCTTAGAACTCTTGAAACTTGTTGAATACTTTTTCTTTTGTCTTTAGTAGGTATAACCAAGTCTTTCTTAAATAGTCATCTATGATGATTACGTAGTAAGAAGATCCTCCTAGAGATTTTACTAGCATCGGACCGCAAACGTATGAGTGTATCAGATCTAGAATCTCCTTAGATATGTTATTGTTGCTTGGGAATGGTTTCTTGATATTCTTCCCAAGGGCACATCCCTTGCAGATTCCTTCATGTGTAGATTTCAATTCTGGTATTCATTCAACTGTTCTTATGAGAAAAGGTAATTCTTGATAATTAATGTGAGAGTACCTTCTATGCCAAAGCTCATTAGGGTTGACTTTGTCATGTACGAGAGCTTCTTCATTTTGTTCTAGTAATCTATACAGATTTCCTTCACGACTTCCAATAACCCTAGCATTCTCTATGCTGGAGTCTTTATTCCATGATAACACTTTTCCATCCACGAAAGCTATTATGTTTCCCTTATCTTCTAGGCATGATATCGATACAAGATTCTTTTCTAAACTAGGTACATATAAAACATTACTTAAGTGAACATAGTTACCTGTTTTCATTTTGATGTAGGCTTGTCCAAATCCTTCCATGGGGTAAGTGGTCTTGTCTCTGAGATCTACCTTGTACAAGGTATTCTTCTCATTTAGATTTGAGAGTCTAGCTTGATCTCCCATCATGTGCCTAGAAGCTCCACTATCGATTATCCACATGTCATCTTCAATCGTTCCAGTGAGTGATGAGTAGTGTAGAAGACTGATTGTTTTACTCATGTCTTCAGTTGACTGGTAGCTGGTCATGCCTTGATCCAAAGCTTCAACTTTGTCATTTCTATCTTCTGAGAGAGCCAAAAGGTGCGCTAAGTTAGGGAGCATCTGAATATCTTCTTTTTGAGTGAGATGCTCCATTAGAAGGTGTCAGATCTTGAGATTAAGGTTTCTGCAACTGCTTCTGCTAGTAACCCTAGTGACAGTGTCTTGGAAGCTGCTCCTGCTAGTAACCCTAGCGAAAGTTCCTCAGGGAACTCAATATCCTAGTGGCTATGCTTCCTTCCAACATTTAGACTAAGTGAAGGAGGTGTGGGCCCATAACCTGTTAGAATATGAAGGATTGTGCTCGTTTTACCATTGACAATACCCTTGTCACCCAACCATAGGCCGAAGCCACCCTCCGAGCACCTTGACCTTGAAAGAGAAAAGAATCCTGGTATCAATCCAATAGCCAAGAGAGGCTAATGCACCAAGCTGAACAGATAGTCTCACCCAAAACTAGCACAACACCTTACCCAAGACTTATGCACAAAACTGTTGGACTGCAGTGCACAGAAATTGCTCTCTGCAATTCTGAGAAGTGTGAATAATGAGAGACTGGTGCCCTGTATTTATAGTAATTTTGGCAGGCTTGCCTGAGCCGAATTCTCCCTCTGGGTATTAATTAATTCATATTAATTATATTTCTACAGTTGTGTTGGCAGCCATTTCACATTTTTATCTTTTTCTTATAAGCTGCCCACACAAGGGTTTTGAACCCTCAATACTCATCGCAATCTTTAAAACAAAATGACACTATTATTTTGCGCATTCACACACCTGCCTTTTGTTTTCATTTTCACGACTGCAAGCGTGAAAACCTTGGGTTGCAAGTCATATCGATGGCATTAAAATCATCTTTAGATTATTACAGATATTTTTGTTTATGTCTTCATGGCTCTCTCACTTCTAACTCAATGATAGTCACACAGTTGGCAAGACACCAAACCTTTAATCACTTTGCATTTTTTGTTAATATGACTTCATTTCATGAGTTTGTGATGCAAAGGTATTCTGGTGATTGTGATTGAGTACTTGATACAATGGTGGTTTGGTGTTCTATTGTCTTTGATCAAATTTCTTTGTGCAATGGTTTTATGGGAACACATCAACATTGTGATTAGACCCTTAGTGCAATGGTTTCATACAAAGCGTAATTTTTATGGTCAAATATTTGGTGCTAAATTCGAAATATTGTTTTGTTTTAAATTATGCAAACACTATTGTTGTGCAAATATTCAGTTCGACTTATCTTGGTTTTCAATAGTTGTTTGTTTGGCATATCATTTACATTGCTTTTAAAACACACTAGTAGTGATTTGAATCACCATAGCGCCGTCAATTGTACATTTCGATATGAATGTTTTGCATGGGTCTGTTTCGTTCCATCACCCTCACACACTTAGGCATTAATGTCTGCCTTGTATCTCGGGCTACCTCTGCTGGTTTTGAGAAAACTGTGGGAATTGGTCTTGTGTCTACCCTATCCAAAGCCCTCACCGTTCACCCTGTTGACTGTGTTCTTTCTCCTATAGGGAGAATTTAACCCCATGGTGTTCATAGTCTGTTACTGTTTGATAGTGCTAGAGAAGAATTTAACCCCGTATTGCCTCCCAGAGACACGTTTTTACGTGAGCAATTATGGGCAAACGGTGTTGAATCAGATCGAACCCTTGAAAACCCAGAACCAAAATTAGTCCCTTTACCTTCAATGTGGGCGATTTCCTCAGAAATTGGGTTATTACAGAGATCTAGCTCGTCCTTTACAGGTCAAATTTCAGATCCTCTCCGTGGTTGTAAGGTGTGTTTTGGGTCTGTGTGCATTTGCTGGAATGTTTATTACTTCTCCAGACCTGGGCCACAACACCTCTCTCACTCGTCCAACCATGTGTCTTTGCCCCCTGTTGAACCCTTGATCAATTCAAAGGGTATTCAACCAGTCTACCAACAAATTTTTACATCTACAGGACATGTGGTTTTTAAAAGAAGAAAAATGTGTAAGCAGCTACAACCATCATTCGATTTGATTTCACAATGGCTGGTATGATTTTGTTTAATTTTAGCATCATTTTGACTTTCTTAAATAAGCATAAACATTTTTGTTTGCTCAGAAATAGTTTTTCTTTGATAGATTTAAAAACGATTATGTTATGATTGAATTACCAAGAATGATTTCGTTTTAATTGTGTTTGCATTAAATTGGTACAAAAGATTTGATTGCTAGATCGATTACAACTCTGTTTTGATTAAATCAGTTTAATACGATTGTGTTGTTCTTGAATTAGTATAAATGATTGAATTGGCTATGAGTTAGTTTGATATAGTTTTGTTTTGGTTTGATTCAAAAATGATTCTGTTGTTTTGGAATTAGCATAGTCGATTATGCCTGCGATGAATTAATATCAAAGATTGGTTTGCTATATTGAATTTAGTCCTGTTTTGATTTAATATGATTTGGTTGTTTATGAATTGATATAAACGATTTTGTTTGCGTTTGATTCGTATCAAAGTTTTGTTTGATAGATAACATGCATTCCTGTTACCATTCGATCAATTCAAATATGATTCTGTTAGTTTTGAATTGGCATGAATGATTTGGTTAGTTTTAGTGTGAATAATTGGCTTTGTTTTGAATTAGTAATTAACAATTGTTTGATTCACCGCATATATTCTTGTTATCATTTAGACTGATTTAAAATAATTCTGTTTGCAAGTATGACTAGCTACATAATCGTTTGATTATGTTAGCTAGTCATAAAATTTGGGATTTTGTTAATTTTACAAATAAAACATTATCTAAACTTGTGTATTTTTGTCCACTTACAGGTGCATACGAATTTAAATGTCAAATTGGACATGCTGTGGAAGTTTAGAATATAATTTTGTTTTAAGTTGTTAGTCATAGGTAGAAATAGAGACTTGGGAGATTGTGCCCAGATTTTTTGTAAACTGTTTTTGATAATTCCCACAGGGATGTTTTACCCTGTGGCCTTTTTATACTCATTAATTTTTGTAATGAACCCATCACTGTTTGGAGAACAAGACTATGGATTTGTGATGATATAGAATCGAATGGAAGTGGATCTTTTGTAACATCTTTAGCTTTCAATTTATCATACTTTCGTTCAGGTTTTGTGCATTTTAATTTGTGATCAAGTTGTTGACTATTTTAGATATCAAGGCTTGTTACAGATTAATGCGTTGTGATTTAAATTCCGTCAATATCTTATGTATCTCATTTTAGTACAACAATTACTCCATTTCAATTTGATGAGTAAAGGTCTATCTTCTTCATTAAATGAATTGTTCTGTACAGATCTTCGCACAGGGATTTATCTAACTGTGATGATTTATAAATTATAAGATTGCTGTCGTTTTTATGTCTTGTTTGTTCTTTCGTTCGTATTCAAAGAGCACTACTTCTTCCTGTTTACAAGAATCTTGTGGAGAATCTGGTGCGGGTTTCCTCCCATCAAACAGCTAAATCAACTACTGTGCACAGGACAAATAGGAATCGTTCCTTCAGGTCAGTTTGCTATTTGTTATTTAATAGTTAATAAATTTGAGGATTCTCAGCAGTTTAGATAGATACATAGTTTAGTTTTATAGTTAGGATTATTATTGATCAGCTTAGATAGTTTCATTTTGTTCCTTTCTTATAAAAATTATAAAAAGTAAAAAATAATAATTTCGCTGTCATAAGACATTTTACCATTGATTTTTTGCAAATTTAGATTAAAATTTGTATTCTGTAAGCACTGTAAATATATAATAGAGATCTAATGATCTGGATTTATGTAGGAACACAATGAAATATAGAAATACACATAAACGCAGAGATGCAGTGGAAATAAGACTTCATTTCATTAATAACAAATGACTAAAATATGCTTAGAGATAGAATGGAAATAAACTAGCTAGGGCGTTGGTAGCTTATCTCTGAGAAGAGATGTGGCTGCTACTCGCATCCGTGAGAAGATGATTACAATGAGGATATAGAGGCCTTTTTACAATAGACGAGAATGCCAAAAGTCATAGACATCCAAAAACCTAACCCTAGGAGATGAAGTGCCAAAAGTCATGTGGGCCCCGTTTGGGTAAGTTAGTACATCAACTTCCCGGGGTCGTAACTTTTGCATACGATCTCTGTTTTAGGTGTGTGATAGCTTGTTGGAAAGGTATTGCCGAGGAGATTCATTTTGGGGGCTCAATCATGCATTTGACTATCATTGAGAACCTCAATCTAAAAAAATCTTCATTTAGGCCCTCAAAATGGCCCCGGAAGTTAAAACCTGCTAAAAATAGTAAATTGCCAAAATTGTTAGAAAACTGTTTTGAGCCAGTCGGAAAAGGTGGGTGGCCACCGATATC
>JZKD02S2047823.1:858132-868804 GCA_000966675.3 Picea glauca
TTAGGTCTTCTTACATCCGCCTTATTCTATTTTATTGAAAGGCCTTATTAATATTGACCTTTATTACATCCGAATACATTGATCTACCTATGTGTGGGTTAGGACCTTAACAGATTAAATGTTTGCATCTTACTAAAGTATATCTTCTTTCTATACAATCTTGAAAGTTAAACATGTTCCATGATTTATTGCCAGCTTATATAACCACGAATTTCTAATCTAAATGCTTCACACACTTGTTAATAATGTTAAGAGATCATATGATCCAATGATTAAACTGAACTAAGATATTGGAATTACTCACTATGTGTGTGACAACTTTGAGTTGTAATAAAATAAATAAAGTATTCACTCTGGTTAATGAAGACTAGTTTATGAGAAAGTTCTAAGATATGGAATGTAAAGCATAACCATACTATAACTTTCATCTTCTTAAGGAGCTACCTCATTGCTTATCCTAGACAAGAATAATTAATATCAACCATTGATAGAAGTTTTGTGATGACCGGGTCACATATCAAGAAACTTTAAATACTCTTTGACTATTGGAAGAATGGATTGTATTCACAAAGGATTTAGTTGCTACCTTCATACTCTGACTTCATGGTATTAAGGGCATAGGTCTTCAAGTTATTAATAGGATTTTATCTCTGAGATTTGAGTTGTTTTGTTGCTGAGTTTGGTGTGACCTCTAGATGTGTTGTAACAAAAGAGAGATGATATTTCAAGGGACAAGAGTTTAGTTTTAATAGAGTACAAACTGTGTGTTTACGTTTGAGTTTAGTTTCAACAGATTGCAAACTGTGTTTTTACATTCCTTACTAGTAGTTGTAAGTTTTCTTTACAAAGTATTGTTATCTTGTTGCTTCACCCACCAATTGAAGTGTCAAGCTTTGTGGTAAGGCTCATTCAGAGTCATTCCCCTGCATACTGATTTGTTGTCTGTGGGTAAGAATGCAATAGTACCATGAAGTTTGTCCTGCTTGTTGTGAAGTAAGAATTTTAGGTTGAAAATAGGATTAGTCATTAGGAATTACTCTCAAGTTGATTAGTCTTATTCTAGGTTAGTAACATGATTCTATGGAGACTTGAGTGGATCCATATTGTTGACTGATATAGACATCTGCCTGAGTAATTGCTATTATGTTTTTATATGTTTCTTATTTCTTTCCTGCACTGACAAATAGTTGATTGCTTTCCATACATAGAATAGAGTTTAAATAGTTGATTCCTTATCTTGGTTATTGATTATCTATGTGGATTAGTGGTTGCTTTGCTTATGTTCATGCATGATTGGTAGGTTACCTAGTTCTCTTTCTCCTTGAAAGATAAATTAGGATACACTTCTGTCATTTGCCTGCACATACTATGCCTGTAGTTCATCAGTTTATGAACTTGGTTGACATTTATGTGGTACTTATTACAACAACTAATTATCCCAACATTTTGGCACCGTTGCTGGGGAACTGCTAAAAGGTAAACGATAAGAAGCTAGTCTTTGTTTAAAGTTTCAATTGTTTTCTTTGAGAATTATTTTCTTTTTTCAGATCAGTGGCAGAGAGACAGTAAGCTAGAAGGTAAGAACCTATGCTTCCACTATTTTGAGTCCTTACAAACCCTGTATGGCATATGGTTAACTCATGGTTAGGCCTAGGGATATCAAGGGTAGATTTTTGAAAACCGATATTCCAGAAAATTTATTTGGTAGCAATAAAACCCCTCCTATTAGCCCGGCTAAAAGATACGTAGGAAGCACGTGGAGAGATGGTTACATCAAGGTTTCCCAGGCCACAATCTGAACAAATAGTGGAAAAGGTCCAGGGAAAAGAGGGAGAATCCCAATACCAACTAGCTGAAGAGCCACAAGTTGATAGGCCAGTTTCAAACATTGATCCAGTACTAGAGCAGATTGTCAATCAAGAGCATATATATCAATTTCTTAAGACCCCCACAACATGATCATTTCACAAGTAGAAACTTTTGTGATGGGAGGAACTCTAGGATTGCAAGTGGGAGACAACTTCACTATTCATCAAAATCTAGTAGCTGATCCACCACTATCGCCAAGTCCGGAGGAATTTAGTATATTTGGCCACATGGCAGATGAAGAAGAAAGGAATAGGGAACCAGAAGGAGAGACCACCTTGGTATTTCCCGTACTTTACTTAATGTCGAATGTGAACATGAAAAATATTCCCCCTTCATTCCTTCCAAATTTCAGAGGTATGGTTACAGAGGATCCATATGCTTTTCTCTCTGAGTTTGATATTCTTTGTAGAAGTTATAATTATGTTGATGATGCACACAAATTAAAATTTTTTCCAGCAACCTGAAAGGACTTCTCTCTAAGATGGTTCATGGAACTTGAAGATTACTCTATCTGATTTTGAGAAGACATGAAAAGTACTTTCTTAAAAAAATATCAAGACTATTATAGGACTAGAGACTCCCGCAATGTCATCTTTAATATGCAAAAATCAGACGAAGAGAGTCTTGAAGACTATGTAGAAATGTTTATCTATAATCTTTAGAAAAACAAGCAAAGTACTTTAAATAATGATACCATCAGGACTATCTTTCTAAAATAGATACAAGAAGAATACATTGATGTGTAAAATCTGATGGGTGCAGGCGATATCTCTCAATTGCCATTTGCTGACATTTTTGATTTATGCAGGAGATACTATAGGAGTCGAGCAAAATATGGTAAGAGAATAAGAGATGTTTTTCCAAAAGTAACAAAATATTCTGCAGGAGGTGGAGTATCAAGGATAGAATTATGAAATTTATTGGAAAAGTTTAAAAAATAAATTCTTGGTACTCTTAGTTGTCAACTAGATATGTTTCAAGTTAAGAAAAATAAAGAAGAGAAAGTTGTTGTGTATGTTTTTTGTCCCTGTTGTCAAAAGAAGCATCCATTTAAAGAATTCCCATTGGATAATGTGGATGTTTGTGCAATATGTGCAGAGGATCATGAGACATATAATTTCCCCTCACTGCTCGGACTTAAAGCCATATATATAAAAAAATAGGGAGGTTGCAGAACCTTCTTTTCAAGATGCACTAAAGAAACCATGGCATCAAAGAGCCCAAGGTATGTCCCGAGATCCTTTTTCATTACCTTTTTCACCTTATAATGCTTATCAACAATAGTGGAACACTCAAATGCCATAGAAAAACACTTGGCCACAACAACAAACTCAAACTCAACCTTGGCAATAGAATTGGAGAGGTAACCCTCACGGGATTATGCCTCAACAACAATTCCCAATGCCTTATCCTAACTACTCACAATACCCCATCCATGCCATCATTTTATCCTACTACCCAAGCAACAGTCCCACAACTACCACAACTAGTTGCAAACCAAAACCTTCCTAGACCAACACAAATGCTTTCACAGTCGGCATCAAATCCAAACAATAGAGCTGTACATCTTGCCTTTAATGCTAAGATGCATCATTTTTCGACTTACCTGATCACTCCTATGCCCCTCAAAATATACATATGAGATCAGGAAAATTTGTGAAACCTTTCACAATTGTCATTGAGGAAGAAGAGGAAACTCCTGAACAACCAATAAATGGAAACCAACCCATAAACATAGTTACTCCCTCCATTCTAAAAAAAACATCTACTACTCCTACAAAGTAGCTCACGCATATAAACTTCCACCTTATCCAGAAAGATTGGCCATAGAAAATCTGATTGTCCTCCCTGAATTTGACTTGGAAGTTGAGCTACATAATGTTTGTGTCAAAATACCCCTGTTGCAAGCTATAAAAGATATTCCCATCTACGCAAAAAATGTCATGGATTTACGCATTAAGAAACCTGGAAGGAAATGAAAAGAGCCCCCCACTATCCACATAGCAGGTCAAATGGCCGAGCTAATGTCTAGGAAACCATTGGTGAAAAAGTATGGAGACCCCAGAAACCCCATAGTCACCATTTCCATCAATGACATTCCCATAAGAAATACTTTGATTGATTTGGGAGCTGCAATAAATATCATGACTGTTATGACCATGGAAACATTAGGATTGGATACTCTCCGAACCACACCCATGGTTCTACAAATTTCTGATAGATCTAGGATCAGGCTTGCAGGTTTCTCGATGATATATTGGTAACTTTAAATTCTTGGGAGTATCCTGTAAATTTTCTAGTTATCCAACCTAAAACCAACATGGTAGGCCACCTTGTCATTATTGGGAGACCATGGTTGTCCATAACTGATTCTTTCATCAGATGTAGGTCGGGAGAGATGACCATATCAAATGGTCTAGATATGAAGAAACTCACTTTATACCCACCTGCCAAACCAACACTACAAGATTCTTGGTAGGTGTTCGAATCTTGTGAAAATATAGAAATTAAACTTCCTAAAAAGAAGGAAATAGAATCTTCTGATGCAGAAATTGAATCTCTTAAAATTGTGGATATTAAAAATCACAGAAAAGAAGAAATTTTACATCCCCTTGTAACCCTTGAACAAGCAAGGAGATTGAAAAGTCAATCAGAGGATGATTTTATGAACTTATTTATTTATGTTGTGGATTGTACTCAGTTTTTGGAAGTACCCCAAACCTATAATCATATTTTTCACAAAGATTTTCAGGAAAATTTGGATCCAACAAGAACTACATCTTTCCTTGTGTTAGCCATCAAAGAGACCACAAATCCCTATTGCATGACTGTTGAGATTATCCTAGGAAAAACTTTGAATATCAGTGTTGACCTTGATTCTAATCAGCAGGAACAATTAATCAGCCTATTACAAAATCACTCTGGTGCATTTTCCTGGGACTATAAAAACATGCTTGGCATTCACCCAGACACATGTAAACATCATATTACCTTCAAGAAAATTCCCAACCCGTTAGGAAGCCACAATATCATATAAATCCTTCCATAAAGGACATAGTAAAAGAAGAATTACAGAAGCTGCTACATGTTAACTTTATGTATCCTATATCTGATAGAAAGTGGGTTTCTCCACTTGTAGTTGTGCCTAAAAAGGAAATCAAGTGGAGAATATGTGTTGACTATTGTGAGCTTAATAAATCAACACTGAAAGATTCTTTTCCGCTTCCTTTCATTGATTAGGTATTGGATACCCTAGCAGGTAAAAAATACTTTTCCTTTTTGGACAATTTTAGTGGATACAGTCAAATTCAGATTGCACTAGAAGATCAAGAGAAAACCACTTTTACATGCCCATGGGGGACATTTTCCTATAGAGTTTTATTGTTTTGGTTTTGCAATGCCCCTGCAACTTTTCAAAGAGCTGTATTGGGGATATTTGCTGACTTGATTCATCAGTGTGTTGAAATCTATATGGACGATTTTTCTGTCTATGGTGACTCTTTGGCCAAAGCACTTCATAACCTGGAAAAAGTATTGATTAGATGTAGGGAATCTAATGTTTCCTTGAGTCATAAAAAATGTAATATGATTTCATAATAGGGCATTGTTCTTGGGCATCATGTTTCTTCTTCGGGCATCAAAGTGGACCTGACTAAGATTAAGGTCATTATGGAGTTTCCTGCACCCCATTCACCAAAGGAGGTAAGAAGTTTTTTGGGCCATGGTGGCTACTATAGAAGGTTTATTGAAAAATTTACAAAGATAGATGAACCTATATACAAATTGTTAGCTAAAGATACTAACTTTTTGTGGGATTTTCAGTGTCAAATTGCTTTTGAAATCTTGAAGGAAAAGTTGCCCACAACACCAGTTCTGTGGTGACCATATTGGTCTCTTCCTTTCCATATTTGTACGAATGTTTCAGGCACCACTCTTGGGGATGTCCTAGGATAGAAACATGATTAGTTGTCTTATTATATCTAGTACAGTAGTAAAAAATTATCACCAGTCAAGCTCAACTACACCGTCATAGAAAACGAATTCTTAGCTATCATGCATGCTATTAATAAATTTAGACATTATATTACGGGATATGAAACTTTTATTCACGCCGATCATTCTTCCATCAA
Source organism: Picea glauca (assembly GCA_000966675.3). Taxonomy (NCBI): domain Eukaryota; kingdom Viridiplantae; phylum Streptophyta; class Pinopsida; order Pinales; family Pinaceae; genus Picea; species Picea glauca. Next base: position 864,132 of record JZKD02S2047823.1, read on the forward strand.
GTTTTTAATGAATAAACCCATCTTGAATGGTAGGATCACTAGGTGGCTACTATTGTTGTAGGAATTTAACATTACCATTATAGATAGGCCTGGAAAAGAAAACTTAGTTGCATATTTTCTCTCTCGGATTCATAATAATGATGAAAACACCCTCGTTGATGATAGTTTTCCTAACGAACATTTATTTTGTTTCCACTAACATTCTGTGGTTTTCAAACATAGCCAATTATCTGGCCACAGGGAAGTTGCCTCAACATCTCTCCCCAGGAGAAAAGCAACAAATTGTCAAGAAGAGTGCAACTTATTCATGGATCGGGGGAGATATCTTCCGTACTAGGCCTGACATGATTATTAGAATATGTGTATGAGAAGGTGAAACATATGATATCCTGAGATCCTTACATGATATCCCCTGTGGAGGCCATTTTGCAGATAAAAGGGTTGCTTGCAAGGTGCTTCATCAAGGATATTATTAGCCAAAGTTGTTCAAAGACGCCATAAAGTATGTGAGAAGTTGTGATAGTTTTCAAAGAATGGGTAAGCTAGTGCAATCAGATGAGATTCCCTTACAAACCCAAGTGATTGTCGAACCTTTCGAAAGATGGGCCTTGGATTTTGTGGGGACAATCTCTCCTTCATCACGGAAAAATAGGTACATTTGAGTTTGCACTGATTATGTAACTAAGTGGGTAGAAGCAAAATCCCTTCATTCTGCTAGTGAAGAATCAATTATAGATTTTCTTTATGAAGATATTTTTACTCGCTTTGGCATTCCACCAGAAATTGTGACACATAACATGACACAATTTACATCTAAATGAATGCAAGTTCTTACTCAACAATACTAGATAAAGCACTATAAATCGTCTCCATACCACCCGCAAGAAAATGGCCAAGTTGAGTCTACAAACAAGGTATTGGAAGCAATCCTAACTAATACAGTCTAGCTGTATTACAAATACTGGGCATACAGGGTTTTGGAAGCGTTGTGGGCCTATAGAACGACATGGATAAATACCACAGGCTTTACTCCATACGAGTTAGTGTATGGAAAACATGTTCTTCTACCTATTGAGCTTCAAGTGAATACCTTTAGGACAACTGCACAACTAGGCATAGATTTATCAGAGGCATAAAAATAGAGAATAACCTAGCTAAATGAGCTAGATGAAATTAGGCAAGATGCAATTCAACACACTATTTTGGTACAGGAACAGAGAGCTAGATGGCATGATAAATTCATCAAGAAGAAAGTTTTCAAGCCCAGTGATTGGGCCCTCCTTTTTGATTCTCGGTTTAATAACTTCCGAGGAAAACTTACTACAAGATGGTTGGGGCCTTATGAAATTGAGACTGTCTTCAATAATGGATCAGTCAAAATAACAACAATTGACGACCAACAACATTCTTTTGTGGTCAATGGCCATCGGCTGACGCTGTATCGCAGGCCAATGTCTAAGGATAACTTTGTATGAGATATTTTTTAGCAGTCTGAAATGGAGGTAGTGGGAAGGGGTTCTCCTTCCCCCTCTCCCACCTCTGATTGAATCTTTTCTTCTAGCTTTATGAATGTATGTACATAAGAAAAAAAATAAAAAAAAATAAAAATAATAATATAACAAAAAACAAAAATAGTTTAGCCATGAAAATCAGTTTACTGATGTGGTTAGATAAGGGCCTGTCTGAAAACTAGCTTATTGGCAGATTAGCCTAGAATAAAAATCTCTTGTCCACAATTGTCAGCTACATGTTCTTCAAACCATTTTGTTTGTTCTCACGTCAGATGATGAGGGATGCATTAAGGCTCTCCTTTTGGTAACGTTTCCTCCATCAACTTTAGCACATCATATGGGGGATCAAAGTGATATATTTGGATGGTACTTAGGGGATTGCATACATTAATGGCAGGTTCCCTCATTGACAACAATGGGGATTTATTAATTCCTCCTGGTTGTCATATCTTGCAGGACATTCAACATCAACACATTAATTCATACCCAACAAGTTGTACCCGTGGAATCTTGACTCTTATCATCATCAAAATGAACAGTCTCGCATTGGTTAACAACTTTCATCAATGGATGGTAATCCAATGAATTCCACCCATGTTCGACAACAATACATCTTTCACATGGATAGATTTGTTCAAGAAGTTCGGGTCGGGGTGAAGACAACTTAGTTATGATCTGGATGATAGTTTGTGACAGTCAGTGTGACTAAAAAGGAATTTGGTTACAAGGCAGTTGCAACAATTCAGATTGTCTCAAAAAGAGGGGGTTGTCTACCTTCTTAGTAGGTTTCTGCTAAAAAGTGAGACTTTCTCCTCGATACAGATCTTGGGAAATGGTATGAATTTGGATATCCATCCCTTGTTTCTTCACTTCCATTGCAATTATTTCCATCATCACCAGAATGACAATTTGACATCAACATTGTTGGCATGTTTTACAGGCAGCGTATGCTTGTCATTGATGGAAAGTACAACAACGATGATGGCTTGAGTACAATAGTAATGATCAATAGCGCAGTGATAACCGGGGAAGAGCAGGAACCATGATCGTTGGATTAAGGAGAACCTGCATGTTCTTTAAAGTGCAAGGAGTAGCGGGCTCACAAAATCCTGAAAGAAGGAGGATCATCCATCTTCAGGCAGGACACGTGGGGAAAGATCGTCATTTTGCTGACTAGAGAGTCAAAGGAACAGGGTTCCCTAACCTCTCGAAATTGTGATATGCGAAATCGCAAAATAATCTGAGCTGTCAGATCAAGGTTTGATCTGGACCGTCGATCCCAGTCCATTTCAGAGTTTCATGGATCGAGAGTTGGAGATGTCAAAGAATATTAACCACAGGAATCCCGAAATCGCGATATGCGAAATCATGACTTAATCTGAGCCATCAGATCAAGGTTTGATCTGGATCGTTGATTCCAGTCCATTTCGGAGTTTCAGAAATTGAGAGATGGATAAGTCAGAGACTCTCAACATTAGGAGTCCCAAAGTGCCGAAATGCGAAATCCCGAAACAAGACACGTCAACAAACCATGTCAGCTAAGAACATGTGGCACACCCAGGCAATGACAACTGTCAAGCTGATTCAACATTTCAAGCACATGTAAGTCATAAATCAGAGTGACACGTGGCAGTTATTTGACACGTGTCAATCCATGTGTGACGTCAGCAGGTTTACATCACTTCGGAGTTTCAAAAATCCGGAGATGGAGATGTCAAAGAACTCCTACCATAGGAGTCCCGAAGTCGCAAACCCTAAAATCGCGATATGCGAAATCATGAAGACATCAGGACCGTCGAATCACTTAGAGTGTGGACCGTTGATCTGACTCCATTTCAGAGCTTAGGATATCGGGACATGGAGCATCAAGAGACTCTACCATGGGAGTGCTGAAATCCTGAAATGTTGAAATGCGAAACACGTTTTGGCTCAATTTGTGGTCGTAGCCATTGGTCACATCAACAAAAGATGAAGGAAGGAGCTAGTTCAGATAAGATCCATTTCAGAGTTTTGGGGATCAGGACATGGAGCGTAATGAAATCATTACCACGGGGATCCCAAAATGACAAAGTGCAAAATGGCGAAGTAAACGCAAGTTTCTATGAATTCAATCCAACGGTGCAAGTGTAGTTGAACAAGATCGCATGGCTACTTTTATGCCTCGGAGTGTAACTGCTAGAAACCATTGATGGTCTCTGCCAGAGAATTCGAAGAGACCTCTGTGTGATCGCCAGAGGAGATGAAGAGTCTCTAATCTTTGTCCAGTGAAGAAAGATGATTCTTAGGGGGATTGACAGATGGATGAGCATTGGAGTCTATAACTGAAACAAAAGGCATAAGCTCAACTATGCCAGAGAAGATGAGGAGTCTCAACTACCAGAGAGGTTGAGGAATCTCAGCAGAACATCTAGTGATGTTGAATGCGTGGTGGGAACCACCAGAGAAGCTGAAGAGTTGCGATGATCATGAAAAGGCACTCGAGATGTGGAGGAGATTGGTGGGGGCGTGAGCATGCAGAGACATGGCAAATATTGCATGCACAAGGAGCACAGGGACTATAAGAATGTGGAACAAAGAAGAGATTGGGGTTGTTGTCACTATGTAAGAGAATTCAGGTGTGTACAAGGAGGCAGAATGCAGGAGCAGAAATACACAGTTGAGGAATGGTGCATTGAAGGGATATGGTGCAGAGAGCATAAAAGGAAGAAGAACAGAAAGTGTTAGGGGTGTGTAGAAGACACTGATGCAGACAGGGCAGAGCAGTGTAACAGAACAACGACAAGGATGGTAAGCCATTGAATAATTTATATCACTGTAATAAGTTTTAGTAATGAAGAATTAATAATTCAGGGTGGTTGGGAGGTGCTAGGGAGGACTAGTGTCCTCAAAGGTTCAAGTGGGTGCCTGAACACAAGGAGTTGGTGTTTCCTTCTAGTTGGTGCTAGAGAAACCAGGGAGTTGGTGCTTCCTTCTAGTTGGTGCTAGAGAAACTAGGGAGTTGGTGCTTCCTTCTAGTTGGTGATAGAGAAACCAGGGGGTTGGTGCTCCCTTCTAGTGGGTGCTAGAGAAAACAGAGAGTTGGTGCTCTCAGCAAGTTGCAGCTTGAAAAAATAGAGGTTGTAGCCTCACAATGAGTTGGTGCTCATATGTATGATAATGTAA
>JZKD02S2047823.1:881916-926488 GCA_000966675.3 Picea glauca
CAGTACTAACACTCTTTCATGAAAGCAGTAATGCAGAAAACAATTAACTCTATGTAACAGAAACCAAAGCACTTAGTTCCTTTTTGTCTAAGCAGGAGCCTTGAGCCTTACTTCTCTTGTAGCATACTTGTGAGGTTGAGGTCTACAGAGAACAGAGTAGTTGATCCCTTCCTTTCTGAGCAGAGATCCCTAACCCAGTTTCTGGCTATTACTAATGAAAATTCCTAGAGGATAGGATGTTTTGGTTCTTTCCTTTCTGAGTAGAAACCCTTAACCCAATCCCTGGTTAACACACTTGCAGAGGTAAAGGAAATCTACAGAGGACAAGGTGTTGTGATTCCTTCCTGTCTGAGTAGGAACCCTTTAACCAAATCTCTGGCTAGCACACTTGCTGGAGGAAATGGAAATCTACAGAGGTCAAGGTGTTGTGATTCCTTCCTGTCTGAGTAGGAATCCTTTAACCAAATCTCTGGCTAGCACACTTGCTGGAGGAAATGGAAATCTACAGAATTCGAGGTAATTGGATTCCTTCCTGTCTGAGTAGGAACCTTTTAACCGAAGCCCTGGCTAGCACACTTGCAGCAGTAAACGAATTCTACAGAGGGTATGATGTTCTGGTTCCTTTCTGTCTGAGCAAGAACCCTTGATCAAATCTCCGCTATCATAAAATCATCACACAAGATTGCTGATAAAAAGAATTACAATTCCATTCAATAAACTAAGACAGAGTCAGTAGTGTTTCAGCAAAGCAAAATCCATTAAAATAGTGTTTCAGCAAACAACAGTTAAACAAAGCATAAACAAAAATTATACTAACACACTTCTAACTAATGGGTGAATCTTGTGATGAAGGTGGGCCCTCCCTTCTCACAAGATTCCCCTGAAACGAGAAAGCTTAGAGACGAATGATCAAAGCAGTCTTATATTCATCTGTTGAAATATCACATTACAAATTGAAAGAATAAAATGCGTCCTGCTTCTCTGGAGTTGCTTCAATGTATCAAAACTTGGATTCCTCGAATGGTGATTTCCCTTGAATTTAAAGAGGAAATCCCTTTGATACAATCATTACAAAGCATATTTGAATCCTATACTAAATCGGATCTTCTTTCTAAATCAGCATAGGATGTCCTATTCTCACGCAACTGAATGCTAATACAGGAGATGAACGAGGTATTGTTGTTACGGCTGGTGTAACAGCTCCTTCTCGTCGTTGCTGATGTTGTTTCAGCATCGCAATTCACGGGCTGTTTCAGCCACGTGAATTGCGCTCTTGACTGTGTCGGCCATGACTGCTAATTGTAACGGCTTGTGTTTCAACAACGTGGCGGTCTCCTCTGCACTTTTGAACTGTGTGACGGCTTTGTGTTTTAGCATCTGCATCCTCGAACTATGTAGCATCTCCGTGTTTCGGCATATGCGACCTCGGACTATGTAGCAGCTCCGTGTTTCAGCATCAGTTCAACAACGACGTTGGACAGTTCTGTGTTTCAACATCAGTTCAATAGCGACTTTGGACAGTTCTGTGTTTCAGCACCGGCCTCAAATGCCAATCTGCAGTTATAGACACTTATGCGCTTCTAATCAATAGTTAAGTACGAGAGTGATGTAAAATATCATGTAAAACAGATTAAACGTGTAGTATTGAGAAAGGACGTTGTATACCTTGGAATGATCAGATGAAATGATAGTATAAGTCTAAATACAGGTGATCCAGGGTATAATAATGGCAAAAAGTATGGGCAAAAAGGGTACATTGTGTGGTCCTAACACTTACCTACTTTCGTTATTAACTCATAACCAACATAATACGACATGCCATTTTATTTCACATGAATGAATTCCAAATATTATACAAATTTTCTATATATAAGACCTCCTACCTTTACCACACCTAGTAGAATACAATTCCCATGAAAACATTCAAATTACCTAATCACATCAATTCAAATATCAAATTCTAACTGAGGGGATTCTTACCTAAATTTCCTTCAGCATCTATGCAACATAAGAACACCAAATACATACTTACATGGATACCATCAATTTATTTGATTCCTATGTGATCACTTTGTGTTTGTTAAATTCTCACATGTTCCCTTCACCAACCTATTGAACATCATTTTTTATCCTCATCTTGTCTTTTTACAACTGGTTATCATATGCAATAAATTTAGCCATGCTATCATCATCCATTTCTTAGTTACATAACCATCAGGAGACACTTGCAAGCATAATAACGTATTTATTGCATATATAACAATAGACTACTATTATTTTATAAGAATTTTATATGCACTCTACATCATTCTCAATATACCCTCTATTGTATATTTATTCTAGCTATCTATCTCTTGCAATTCTAGAATTCCTATTATTTTAAACTATAAATGTATAACAACTCTTTCAATACTAAAAATATATTATTGAATCAAGAGAAAAGTTTAGAAATCCCCCCTATTAGCACGGCTTCTTTGCTGGCCATGTTCACCGTTTCTACTATAGCAATTGCATTGGCATCCTTTATCATTTTCTAGCTCCTTTTTCTATCTTTGGGTTGTTCTTGAATCCTAATGGATTCTTGCACATTTTGTGTTCTCACTCTAATCATTGTTGCTTCCTTTTCTGAACACTTTCTAGCCATGTCCAACTTGGACTCTCTACATTTTCAACCATTATATCATATAGTATTGAAATCTCAGATGTTACCTTTACTTGGGGATTATTTCCCCCACTTTACCTTACCTAGACATTTTAGCACTTATGGTGTTGTAACTTTCATTTACTTCAACTTAATATGGACATTCTATTCTTATTAAGCATTGTCTTCTTTAGCCAATTTGGCCTTAGTATTAATCTTCATCAATCACTACTCTAGCACACTATAGTTTTGCATTTATGTCATTTTTTCAACTTCATATAGACTCCTCCAGAGTCTACTATATTTTATACCCAACTATAACTTCAAGCATTTCATATAATTACAATTAATTCTCTCTATATTYATATTTCACTTCAATGAATAACTTTCTTTGAAGTTTTAGTTTTCCTTCAATACCTATCCATACATAATGGAGTGATTTAGTCCTCCATTGGCACCTTTGAAGTGCATTAAGGTTCATTATTTCCTTTCATTGAATTATTTACCCTTGTATCATGCTTCCATTGTGCACTTTGGTATCACATGTGCATTTACTACTCTAACTCTTTAGACACAAATTCCTAGTCTTTAGCTTACAACTCTTCCAAACCTTTATACACTTTCTGTAACAAACCCATGGTGGGGCATAAAAAATTTGTTCTTCTTAAGAAAAACAATACCCTCATTTGGTGTCTCTATTCCATTCTGCTCTTCTCGATCTTTCCAACCACGGTCTCCATGCTCCGAACCAAGCTCAGAGCTGGCAGATATCCTCTCCCAAGTTCTTCGGGTTCTTCCATCCCTCTATACTTTCATATGACCATGGGCTATGGCCAGACACCAAAACAACAGGCACCAAGACAACCATCACACGAATCCTCTGGAATGGAAAGTCTTCGAAGTTCATAATCCAACGCTACGTGTCCTTAGGGATTTCGACGACCCTGATTCACTTCGGGACTTCAGCGTTTGGGAGTCCTGAACACTCACACAACCTTTTCTCCCAAATTACTCTGTACCCGGAGTTCCATATCAAGTGTTGTGCATCCATTTTAAATCAATGACTCATGTTCATTTAGGGACTTCGACATTCGGGAGCTTCAGACATTTTTGTAGCCTTTTATCCTAGAGAATTTTCTTCCAGAGTTAAGGATCATGCGTCATGCATCTTTCCCGATCAATGGTCCTGGTTTACTTCAGGACTTTGACATTTGGGAATTCTGAATGTTCCAACAATCTGTTCTCTCGAAGTAATTTCTTTTGGAGTCAATCATTGTGTGCCACACTTCCTTCTCGTTTGATGGCGGGGATGCAATTCGGGTGACCCTCCAATCTATGTTGCTTTCTCCTTTCTTCTGAAGTACAAGATATGTTAATGCATGTCTCTTGCATATCCACGAATATGAATCACTTCGACTATTCAAGCTTTGGGAGTTTCAACCTCTCCACACTCACTTTTTTCCAGAGTGCTTTCACCCGAAGTCAACGATCTGTTGACGCGTGTCTCCCAAAGATCGATGGCTACAAATAACTTCAGCTCTTTGGGCTTTGGGAGCTTCAACCTCTCCACACTCGCTTTCTTCTGGAGTGCTTTCACTCGAAGTCAACAATCTGTCGATGAGTGTCTCCCATAGATCGACGACTACAAATCACTTTGGCTCTTCAAGCTTCGGGAGTTTCAACCTCTCCACACTCGCTTTCTCCCAGAGTGCTTTCACCTGAATTTAATGATCTATCGATGCATGTCTCTCATAGATCAAAGACTACAAATCACTTTGGCTCTTCGATCTTCGAGAGTTTCAACCTCCCTTAGGTTTTCACGGTCATGATCCGGCCAATACCGATTTGTTCACCGATCGACGGTTCACAGTGATTGCGGGGCCCCAACGTGTTCTCTCTTTATCGGAGATATCAATCTCTGCAATATGAAAAGTAATCACCCAACTCGGTCTAATCATAGGCATTGATCCTCCACCCTGATGAGATCAATGACATTGGTGAATTGTGGTCTATGAACTAGCATGTCCGCTAATTTCACCTTTGCGCTCCGCAATGATTCCCCACCATCGATATCCTTTCACAGATCGATGGTTCACAATGATTGTGGGGCTCAATCTCCGCAATATGGGAAGTTCTCACCCGAATCTGTCTAATCATGATCGTTGATCTTCCATCCCCAATGAGATCAACAACATTGGTTGATTGCGGGCCATGAACTAGCATGTTCGCTAATTTCACCTTCGCTCTCCGCAATGATTCCAAACCATCGATCTAATCAAGTGACTAATGTTTGAGTCGCTAACTCCAGCAGGTATTTGAGTCAATCTAATGACTGAGATAGGTTTTCCTCCCAATGAATAGTTCACATTCATCTCCTCATTCAGGTTCTTAATTCATATATGGATCTTGTTACTCTGGGAGTTCGGGTAACTTTGACTATCATGAAGTTTGACATTCCAAGCGTCAAATGCCCGAAACTCCGAAACCATTTTGAACTAGCTTCTTTCGAGATTAGCGCAAGGTTCCTAGACCCAAGTCACATGGACCTTCAGAGGACTCTCAGGCTATGAGTTCTACTCTTATCCGATTTTTAGTTAAGGTCATGGGCGTGAGTTCAAGGTCTCTCTGGCTATTGGTTTGAAAGAAACTCCTTCTTAATTCACATAACCTTAAATCTGAAACAAGGTGGTGTAAACTCTTGAGGTTACCAAGATGGTAGCATTGCTAAGAGGATTTCTTCGATTCTGGAGCTATGAGGTAGCTCTCTGGGGAAAACACCTTTGAGAGATAAACTAGATCATACGGGAAGAGCATAAGCATAAGTTCTCAAAGAAGCCAACATATATACATAATTTAACCTTTTCAATGCATAAAACATTTGCAGATATGTAAATACATGCATGCAACCATTAATTCTCAATTCAAGGTATAAAGTATGGAAACACTTATCAGAACTAGATAATGTGAAGCAACTACTAGAAGGGGTGCCCATTTCCACCCAACCATAGGCTCAGTCACTCCTAACGGATTTACCACTAGCCACCCCTGACCTATACCCCAATGCTTTTAGATTCAATCTCTTCTTATGGTACAGAAATATATATGGAAGAAGTTTACTCTTCTTCTCTCGACTCAGTCTCTATTTCCCACGATTAGAATGCACTCTTTTCAAAGTTCTTCCTCGAATCTGAGAGCTCAGTTTCTCGTCTCTTCACTCTTCGTAGGTCCTTCTTCCCCCACACTTTCCTTTCTTTCCTTTCTTAGCAAGATTACATGTGGCCCAAATTCCCAGTCCGTGTTTAGGTATGGTAGCCTTACAGATGGGCGGTCTACCCCATCCCCTTATTAACTCTTTAGGAGGTCTTCCCACTTACCAACCTAACTATAATTCATTCCTGGGTCAGAGGATTTTTCTAATCCTAAGTAATTTAAATCTAGCAAAGTAATGGTTCGGTGGAGGTTAACGCAACCATTCCTGTTCCCCTTCACAATCTCTTTCATAGCATTCATGGTCTCTCCTATCACATCCTCTTTCCAGCAGCCATGCAACATGTATCCATTTTCTATTAAAATAACATAATTTACATTCATCGACCTTTTATACAAAGACCCATCAAAACAAACATTCACACCTTTGAGTTTGCCATAGTTTCTTGGCCAATATAGTTATATTTACAAACTGGGGGAAACAGGGTGTTACAATACCCTCCCCCTTAAAGGAACATCATCCTCAATGTTCTATCTTTCAACATTCTATGTATATACAGAAGTAAACAAAATCAGATATGCATGTCTCATGGCATCCTCCATTTCCCACATATCCTCATCTAGGACAAAGTGTTTCCACTACATCTTGACCTATGAAATGGTTTGGTTCCTGAGTAAGGTTACCTTCCTGTCTAGTATGCATTGAGGTTATGGGAGGAATTCTCCCTTCGGCACCACCTGGATCAGAAACTGTTCAATTATATGATTAGAATCATGTACATATTTCTTCAATAATGAAACATGGAAAAAATTATGTGCCTTTATTGTGGGAGGGAGTGCTAGCCTATAGGCTACATGTCCCACTCTATATAAGACTTCAAAGGGTCCACAATACCAAGGTTCCAGCTTGGCACAAGCTCCCATTATCAAGGAACTCTTCCCGGGTCTAACTCTAAGATAGAGATGGTCTCCTGTCTTGAAATCTCTGGGGGTTCTCTTTCGGTCGGCGTAGCTCTTCTGTCTATCCTATGCAATTTTCAGATTTTGTTTTATCTGAATCACTTGTTGCTCCATTTCTTTTAGCATGTCAGGTCCGATTAAAATTTTATCCACTGGATTACTCCAGCTGATGGGCATTTTGCATTGTCTACCCTAGAGGGCTTCAAAAGGACTCATCTTTAGTGACTCTTGATAACCGTTCTTGTAGGAAAATTATACCAATGGCAAGTACTCTTCCCACTTCTTAGGCTGATGCATTACATGCACGCTTAAAATGTATTCTAATATTTGGTTTACTCTTTCTTTTTGTCCATCAGTTTGGGGATGATAGTCTGTGCTAAACAACAATTTAGTCTCAAGACTAGCCATCAAGGATTTCCAAAATCTTGAAGTGAATTTTGTGTCTCTTTCGGATACACTCTCCCTAGGAATCACATGCAGTCTAAATATCTCCTTCATGAAGATGTTGGCAATATCTATCACCTTGCAAGTCGACTTGACAGGAACGAAGTGAGCAGGCTTGCTCAATTTTTCCACCACTACCATGATGGCATCATTTTTCTTAGTCGATCTTGGTAACCTGGTGATGAAGTCCATGGAAATGGTTTCCCATTTCCTTTATAGAATTGGTAGAGGCTGTAAAAACCCTGTTGGGTGCCAGTGTTCTGCCTTAATTTGCTGGAATTCTAGGCACTTAGCTAGATAGTTGGCTATGTCCTTTTTCAGTTCAAGCCAATAGAATTGTTTCCTAGTGGTCGTGATCATTTTATGATATCCTGGGTGGCCAGTATATGGTCTCTTGAGTAGTTCATCCATTATGAACCTCTTCAAGTCATCACAAATTGGAATATACAATCTTTTTCTATAGGTCAGTAGGCCTTCATCGATCATACGATATCCTTCATACTTTAGCCATGTAGGCTCTTGCCTTAGGTATGAGGTCACAATCTTGAAGAATTCATCTATTTCTTGTGCATTCTTGATTCTTTCCCTGACATCCATTTCACATGTGCTTACTTCTGCTAAGTGAATCACTTTCACACTTTTTCTAAGGGCATCGACCACCCTATTTTCCTTTCCTTTGATGTGTTTGATTTCAAAATTGAACTCACTAAGGAGAACCATCCACCTAGCTTATCTAGCGTTGAGTTTTGGTTGATCAAACATGTGCGTCAACCCATAGTGGTCTGTCATAAGTAAAAATCTCCTACCCAAGAGGTAATGCCTCCACATTTTTAAAGCATGCACTATGGAAGCCAACTCTATATTATGGGTCACATAATTGATTTCATGCTCATTCAACTTCCTGGATGCGTAGAAAATTACACGTCCATATTACATAAGAACTCCTCCGAGTCCTTCCTTGCAGGCATCTATACACACGAGGAAGTCATTATCAGGGTTTGCAATATTCATCATGCGTTCATGGGTTAGAAGGTATTTCAGTTCCTGAAATCTTTCTTCACATTCTGATGTCCAAGTAAATTTAACCCGCTTTTTCTAGAGGGAAGTAATTGGACAACCAATCTTGGAAAATCCTTTTATGAACCTTCTATAATATCATGCTAAGACCATAAAGGATATGATATCAGATACATCCTTTGGGGTAGGCCATTTCATAATAGATCTGATATTGTTAGGGTCTACTTCCACCCCTTCTTCAGAGATGACATGGCCCAAGTAATGCACTTGCTTCTGGAAAAAGTCACACTTGTTAAGTTTAGCATAGAGATGATGATCTCTTAGTACTTGAAGTACAAGTCTAATATGTTCTTCATGATCTTATTTATTCTTGGTGTAGATTAAGATATCATCAATGAAAATCAATAAAACTCTATCTAGAAATTTGTTGAGTACATTGTTCATCAAGGACATAAAAGTGGCAGGGGCATTGGTTAGTCCAAATGGCACCACCACAAATTCATAGTGACCATACCTTTTCTGGAAGGTCATTTTGTGGATGTCTTCATCCTTGATTCGGAGTCGATGGTATCCATACCTCAAGTCAATCTTTCAGAAAATGGAAGCACCCCCTAATTGGTTGAAAAAGTCACCTATCCTTGGTAAGGGGTACTTTTTGTTTATGGTGGTCTTATTGAGTTGTCTATAATCTATGCACAATCAGAGTGTTCCATATTTATTTTTCACAAACAAGGATGGTGCTCCCCATGGAGACAAACTAGGCCGGATGTAGCCTTTTCCCATCATTTCCTTTAGCTGCATCTTGAGCTCAACTAGCTCAGGTGTACTTATCCTATAAGGTGTCCTAGGCACTGGCACTGCTCCTAGTGCAATTTCTATCGAAAAGTCAATGTCTCTTCTCGGAGGTAGACCCGGTACCTCTTCTGGAAACACATCTCGATACTCTCTTAATATGGGGTGGTCCTCTAAGTTCAACTTGTCATCATTCACAAATTCCAACACCTGTATTGCATATAGGGGGCATCCCTTTCTGCAATACCTTTTCATTTGAAGGGATAATATTTGTCTCACTGAGATAGGTTTCTGAATCCCTTGGAGGTTCATCTTTCCCCTTTCTTAATTTATAGATTCTAAATTTTTATGGTAACATTCCAACTTAGTTTTATAAGAAGCCAATCAATCCATACCAATCAATAAGTAATAAGATCCTAGGGGAAGTATGTTAAGGGTCGCTTGGGTGGGCAACCCGTCCATGATGAATTGGAAAGCTGGTAAGACCTCTGTTACTATTCTCTTGGTTCCAGTGGCTAGTTGTACCAACCTGTTGGCAGCCAATTCACCTTTTTCTATGATCCTATAAGCTACCTACACCTGTGTCTTGCAAACATCAAGTTTTTCGTTGCATTTTTCAAATAGACGACACTTTCATTTTTTGCGAAATTTGCACATTTGTCTTCATTAAGTTTTCATGACTGTAAGCGTGAAAACTTCTCCTTTCGAGGTCACATTTCGATCACTATCTAAACTGTCATGAGCTTTTTATCGATATGCCTACTGCACTTACCTTTTGTTTTTTGTTATGTGGCTAAAAGGACTTTCGAACTATGCTCATTGGACATTTTTATATTGATTGCATAACTTGATTTTATTGAGTTTGTAAGGCATTGAGCATTTGGATTTTCACTTTTTATGACTTGCCTGATCTTTGATTCTGCATAGGGGTTATGATTAAATTTATTATATATATATGATATAATCCTTATGTTAATATTTTCATGACTTATTGGATTTTCAACTATATGAATATCATTTTGGCACCTTGGTTGAACTTTTGATTATATGAATTAATACATTGGCGCATAATGATTTTGGTGTTGATTTATACGTCGAATGTTTTGAACACTATGGCATAGTGTTGGTGCATATTGGTATGCACATTACATTTGATTCGTTGTACACATAAGTTAATGATTGAACTATTATTATGGAGTGAACAACTATGAAATGTGGAGGTTGTACTTGGGTAATGAATATTATGCATGACAGACTCCACCACCTTCGCATGCACGCATTTATGCTTACCCCTTTTGGCTCAATTCATTGCTGTTGGTTCAGGTAGCTCTGTTACTGTGTGTTTATGAATTCTAACCCTTCCCTTACCATGCATTCAGCTCCATGGCACCAGTCATGCGAGTTGAACCCAATGGCAACCAGACCCTGTTGATGTTTGACAATGCCCGCCAAGACTTGCCAGACAGTGGATGGCTTACCTTCGTGGAACATTTCGAGGGTTTTAACCTTTGCGTGGCTCGACAGTTTTCCATGAACTTCGATGGCTGTCGAGCCAAGGTAGGCGATGTACAGTTAGAGATTGATGAATAGTTCATTAGCTCAGCCACGGGGTTATCTACCTCTGGACAGTGTTGGTTTAAGAATTGCAAGGTCGAGGAAGTTCCGTGGACATTGTTGTTTCAATCGCGCAAAATCACCTCCTGTGATAGAGGTATGCCCGTAACTATGCTCAAACAATGTTGGCATGATTTGTTAATGATAATCAAGCAGTTTGTGACCTGCGAAGGTCGATACAGACTTGTGTTCCTCCACCACCTACGTTTGCTTATGGTTTTTATGGGATACCCTCTCAATATGCCCTATTATTTGCATTGTAGCCTATTTAAAATGTCGAAGAAGTACAAAAGACACCAGGCTGATAGTAGCCTTTTTCATTATGGGCTTGTTAAGCTTATCATTGTGTGTCATTTGAGTCTGCACGGGGATAGTTGGAGCAATTTCGTTGCTCGGAATGGTTTTGAGGATCCGAACCCTACACAGGTTGACAAACCTGTGGTGAGTGAGGTCAAGGTTGTACCCCCAGTGCCCTACCATGTCCTTCTGCCTAAACCCTCGGTCGACCCTCCTATCGACTAACCCCACACTGTGACTAAGAGTGTTGAGACTATTAAGCCTATGAGCAAAAATCCCAAGGCAAACCTCACTGCAAACGCCAAAGGGAAAAAGAATGCACGTTTGATTTCACGGATGACAAGGAACAAGCCAAAACTCCCTGTCGAGCCAAACCCTATCGTGTTGAGTGAGGACTTTGATTCGGAAGTGGAGCGCTTCTTGGCTAGCGAATACCCCTATTCGCAAGGTTTGTGTGCCGAACCCTTGTATGATTTTGTATCAAACCTACCCCCCTGCCTAAAGGACGACCCTAACTACCCAAGCATTAAGTTTCCTTGTGAGACCCTCGGTCATCTTCCCAAACCCTCTCCTACTCTGTCTAAACCCACACAGTCACCCTGCGATCAATGCAATTCATGGTTAGAGCGATATTATAATGATGTTCCAATACTCTAGTCAAAGATTTAGTCACCAGAGGACTAGATTGCAATCCTAACCAGTCAAAAGGCCAAGCTACAAGCGACAGATAAGAAACAAAAGATGACTGGCTCCATCCTATTTAAAAATGTGGAATCAGCCACGGCTGTTATAAATTCCAAGCTGGCATAATTGAGCAGCCTCGTCGTTACACAAATATGTTTTGATATCATTTGTTTTTGTAAATAATCTAGGTTTATATAACGATTTGATTTCAGTTTCAAACAGCTCTGTTCACATCATTGAATGGCTCTGTTACATTGCGTGCATTCTATATATAGCTTTTCTTTGAGTAAATGGAATTTCATTTTTCTGATCATTCCCAGTTTAGTCTCTCTTAGATTTTCATCGATTTGATTGATCTTAGTGTAGATTTGATTTGTTTAATTGAGTTAAAATGGATGCTTCACTGTCAATCAAATTTGTTTGTATTTATTATAGACAGGAAATGTTTCTCATACTCAATTTAGAATGCGATCACATTTCGATTCGATTTCATTATAATTCATACGCTATGATTGGCAACGATTTTGATGAGGTTAATTGTTACGGTTTGCTGTGCCATATGACCTTCAAAGAACAAGAATACAACTCGGATCGTTTCCAATGTGAATCTATTTCTTCGGAAACATTGCTTTTTATTTAAGCCTGTACAAACACGCCCAAATCATGGGATGGATTTGATGTTTAATGATTATGCTGAACCCCAGCCGGTTAATTCACATTGATTGAAGTACTGTTAGCTCGACCATGTTATGAGTTGGATTCGTATTGCAATGGATGCTCTGCTTGATTTTGATTTATAGAACGAGATTGGTTATACCCGGATTCACGATTTATTTTTATGTTAAACTCAGTCATGATTTGTTTGAAATTAATGATTTCGTTCAATACCAATCAAGTTTATTTTCCCATTTTGCAATAACCAATTATCACTTATGTCGATTCTATTATGATTGTGATTACAATCAAATCAATCTGGTTACGATTTTATATGAGTTGATTCTCACACCTATTTGAATTAATCTGCTTATGGCGTGAATCGTTTGATGTCATGACAGCTATAATAATTTTAAAATGATTATGTTTCGATCTGATCGTATCTTTTGTTGTTGGAAAAACACAACGTTTGCTTGCGATTTGTTTGATTGCATTACTTTCAAATTGGATATGAAACGATTTTCAAAACTATTTGGTTATGATTCTGTCTACCCGATTTATGACTATAATCGAAACAGAGTACTGCTATCTCTGTACTCGGTTAATGATGTGGATCTTGTTTGAGTTCGTAATAGAATATCAATCTCAATTCATGATTCATTTTCAAATGATTGTTGGATGTAAATTGAATGGAATTTCTTAAAAGATTTCATTTAATTTCTATTCTGATTCTGTATCTTATTTTAGACTAGCTACATAATCAGATGATTCTGTAGCTAGTCTATAGAATTTAATTTTAATCATTTTATTAATAAAAGAGTCTTCTAACTTGTCTATTTTGGATCCTTTTCAGGTGAATTCGAAATTGCATGGGATTTGATGGACAATTTAGAGGATATTTAGATACTTTAGTTTCATTTTAAGTTTCCTAGTTTGGTTGATCTTGGGAATATCTTCCCAGATTATGTAAACAGTTTGATAACTTCCACAGGGAGGTTTTACCCTGTGGAAAAACTTATAAATACTCATTATTTTTGTAATAATATCATCCTCATTCATGGGAGAACAAGGATATGGAATTTTAATATAGACTGGGACAAAATTTGATGTTCTGCTACAACTTTAGCTTTTCATAATATCAATATTTTGTTTCATGTTCATGTGTATCTATTTGCATTTGGTTAATGACTACTTTAGCTATCTTAGTCTTTTGAAAATGATATAATTTAATCAATATAATCCATATCTGATTTCTTCCAGTGTTTAAAAAACATAGCAATTACTTGATTCAGTTTGTGAATGACAGATTTCTCTTCTTCATAAGTTGAATTATTAAGTATAAGTTTTTACATAACAGGTTTCCCTTATTGCAGAGATTTATAAATCATACAATTGTTATGATTTTTTATGTCTTGTTTGTCTTGTAAACAAACTCAAAGAGCGTTGCAACCTATCGTTTACGAGAAGCTTTTGTATTATCCGGTGCGAGTTTCCTTCCTCCGACCAGCTTCAAAGTCATCATACACAGGACAAATTTGGAGCGTTTCCAGGTCAGTTTGTCATTTGTTTGTTTAGTATAGTAGTTTAGTTTATATATAAGTTTAGTTAGATATATGTGTAGAATTAGTATATTATATTGTTTAATTTCAATAAGTTTTATTTCTTGTTTATAAAATTATAAAATCAAAAAGAAATACCTTTCTCTGTCTTAGGGAAGATTGCAAATGAGTTTTCCAGGTTTTATTTAAATCTGTATTTTTGTGAATATTGTATATTTTGTAGATAAGTTATATTTCAGACAGTAGTTAGTATAATATTAGTTAGTAGTATATATATATAGATAGTAGATTAGTTAGTTAGTTTTAATAGTTAATTTTAATTAGATTAGTTAGATTAGTTCGTTTTATTTATTAGTTAGTATTAGTTCATTTTATTTATTGTTAGTTAGTTTAGTTTGTTTTTTTTAGTTAATTAGTTTTATTTGTTTTAGTTAGATTAGTTAGTTTAGATTAGTTTTCTCTTTGTTTTTCCTAGGACCTTAGATCGGCTAACGGAGCCGCTAAACCCGTCAGGGTGGTTCATTCCAAACGTCTTGGGTTATTAGACAACCCCAGACCGGTTCCACTCTCCCAGTTGATGGACAGTCAATTTCGCCCGTCAACACAACCATGGCTTATCATGTCTAACTAGTTGCAATTTACACTTATCAATAGTTTGAGGGGCCACATAACTCAAATTAGAACCAAGGTCAATTAAAATAGAAAATAGACGGTTGGCGATCATACCTTCCATATCCACCATTGAAGCTTGGTGGTCGGCTTGCTTATTATCCAAAGCTGTATAAATCCGTGGCATGTTCCTAGCCACATCATTGACTGTGGTAGCTTCTTGAATGTTGTAAATTGTCCTACTGTTCTGTTGTCTGTGTGGGCAATCCCTCAGTATATGTTCTTCTCTGCAACCCCAACATTTCAACGGTTCTCCCTTTGGGTTATCAGTCTTTCCTAGGGCTGATACAAAATGTTTTTTTCCACTCTGGGAGGGGAAATTTTACTGGTACACACTTCGGGTAGTAAGGCTCATCCTCGAATCCTTCCTATAGTTCTTAAATCTTGAAGATTTAAATCCCTTCTTCTTTAACCCCGAACTATTGTTCTTCTTCCAGTCCTCGCAAGGTTTCTTCTGACGCTCAAACTATTCATAACAATACCTTGCCTTCCAGATAGTTTCATCTAAGGTCTTTGGATTGTCAAACTCAATCTTGTTCTGGTAGGTCCGAGGTAACCCACTGATAAATCATTGGACTTTTAACTTTTCATATTTTATATAGGGTACATACCTTAGCAACTCAAGGAATTTATTGATGTATTCCTCTATGCTGAGTTGTCCCAACTTGATTTCATAGAACTCCTTAGTCTTCCCATCGAAGTATTTCTCTGACAAATACTTCTTCTTGAAGTGTTTCTCAAACTATTTCCATGATAAGCCCTTTTCATGGATTCCTTTCACATTCTTAAGATCTTCCCACCAAATGGAAGCATTTCCATTCAGGTTGAAGATGGATATTCCAGCCTTCAAGTTTTCACAATAGTCATGAACTCTAAAGTACTTATTTAAACCAAGTAGTCAAGCTTCTTCCTTTTCCCCTTATTCAATCTCTCCATTGAAAGAGGGTGGAACTCTTCAGGGTCTTGACTTTTGGAATGCTTTCTCTTCTTTCCTTTCTTCTGAGAATGTGAGCTAGTTTTTCTATTAGAAAATCCCTCAGAGTGGCTCGTTCCCTTTCCAGAGGACTCTCCCAATGAACTTCCCCTACCTCTAGGTTGGGATTTCCTCGAGGTACTTCTCCCTGTGTGGCCACTTATGGGACCACATTTTCATATTTCAGGTGGAATTTGAATTCTCTCTGTATGTCGTCAGTCCACATGGATGGTTGCAGGTCCATGTTGTAGTTGCCTTTGTATATCAGATAAGATATGCAGCAAGACACCATTGATTTATGTTTGTTTCTCTTTCTCCTTTACCAATCTCTCGTTTTCAGCATTGCAACTCTGTAATTCGGCCATAAGGCTCCTTACAATTTTAGCTAGATCTGGAGGGGTCTCCATCACTCTCCTCTCATCAGAATCCTCATCTCTATTGTGGGAGCCCTCCCCCACTTCATGGTGCATTTCCATCCTTTATTATTGTGATTTCCTGTGATTCACTCACTGTTGTAGTGTTGACAAAAAACTTACTGTTAGTTAATATTCTAGTAGTTCATGAGCAACACATAGTTCAATTTTTTCTTAAATACACACATACAGTAGAAATTCTTCATTCTTTTATTTAGTAATAGTTTAAACAATTTATTTAGGAAAGAGGTAAGGTAGGGCATCACCCATAATATTTTCTTCAAACATGATTTTTAAGTGACTCGTCCATGAGCCCAAGCAGGCCAAGTGTTGGAACCATGCTCTGATACCAATTTGTAACACACCCATGGTGGGGCGTAAAAATTTCATTCTTCTTAAGAAAAACAATACCCTCATTATGGGTCTCTATTCCATTCTTCTCTTCCAGGGCTTTCCAGCCATGGTCTCCATGCTCTGAATTGAGCTCAGAGCTGGTAGATATCCGCTCCAAAGTTCTTCAGGTTCTTCCATCCTTCTATACTTGCATATGACTGTGGGCTATGACCAGATGCCAAAACAACATGCGCCAAGAAAACCACTGCACGAATCCTCCAGAATGGCAAATATTTGAAGTTCACAATCCTACACTGCATGTCCTCGGGGATTTCGACGACCTAGTTTCACTTCAGGACTTTGGCGTTCAGGATTCCCAGATGCTTACACAAACGTTTCTCCTGAGGTACTCTGTACTCAGAGTTCCAAATCAAGCGTCACACATCCTTTTTAAATCAACAACTCAGGTTCATTTTGGGACTTCAGCATTCAAGAGATTCATATGTTTCTACAGCCTTTTATCCTGCAACATTTTCTTCTGGAGTTAAGGATTGTGCGCCACGCGTCTTTCCCGATCAACAGTCCTGGTTTACATCGGGACTTCGACGTTCAGGAGTTCCAAACGTTCCAATAATATGTTCTCTTGAATTACTTTCTTCCAGAGTCAAGGATTGTGTGCCATGCATGCTTCTTGTTTGACCATGGGGATCCACTTCGGTGACCCTCTACTCTGTGTTGCTTTCTCCTCACTTCCAAAGTATGTGATCTGTTAATGCATGTCTCTCGTAGATTGATGACTATGAATCACTTCATCTATTCGGGCTTCAGGAGTTTCAACCTCTCCACACTCGCTTTCTCCTAGAGTGATTAGATCCGAAGTCAATGTTCTATCGACGCATGTCTCCCACAGATCGATGGCTACAAATCACTTTGACTCTTCTGGCTTCGTGAGTTTCAACCTCTCAACACTTGCCTTCTACCGGATTTCTTTCACCCAAGGTCAATGATCTATCGATGCGTGTCTCCCACAGATCGATGGCTACAAATCACTTCAGATCTTTAGGCTTCAAGAATTTCAACCTCCCCACACTCACTTTCTCCTGGAGTGCTTTCACCCGAATTTAACGATCTGTTGATGTGTGTCTCCCACATATCGACGGCTACAAATCACTTTGGATATTCGGGCTTTAGGAGTTTCAACCTCCCTCAGGTTTTCATGGTCATGATTCGACCAATACCAATTTTTTCACCGATCGATGGTTCACAGTGATTGTGGGACCCCAACGTGTTCTCTCTTTATCAGAGATCTCAATCTCCACAATCTAAAAAGTACTCGCCCAACTTGGTCTAATCATGGGCGTTGATCCTCCACCCCAACGAGATCAACAATGTTGGTGAATTGCGGGCCTTGAACTAGCACGTCTTCTAATTTCACCTTTGCGCTCCACAATGATCCCCACCATTGATCTCCTTTTGTAGATCGATGATCCACAATGATTGTGGGGCCCAATCTCTGCAATGTGGGAAGTGCTCACCTGAATTTGTGTAATCATGATCGTTGATCTTCCATCCCTAATGAGATCAATGTCATTTGTTGATTGCGGGATATGAACTATCATGTCCGCTAATTTCACCTTCGCGCTCCGCAATGATTCCTAACCATCAATCTAAGCGAGTGAATGGTGTTTGAGTAGTTAACTCCAGTGGGTCTTTAAGTCAATATGATGACCGAGATAGGTTTTATTCCTGATGAGCAGTTCACATTCATCTCCTCAGTTATGTTCTTAATTCATCTATGGCTATTGTTACTCATGGACTTCACGTAACTTTGACTCTCATGAAGTTTTACATTCTAGGCATCGAACTCCCAAAACTCTGAAACCATTTTGAACTAGCTCCTTTTGGGCTTAGCGCAGGGTTCCTAGACCCAAGTCACATGGACCTTTAGAGGACTCTCAGGCTATGATTTCTACTCTTAGATGGGTTTTATTTAAGGCCCTGGGTGTGAGTTCAAGGTCTCTCCAACTACTAGTTTGAAAGAAATGCCTTCCTAATTCACAGAACCTTAAATTTTGAAACAGGGCAGTGTAAAATCATGAGGTTACCAAGATGGTAGAAGTTCCAAGAGGCTTGCTCTGATTCCAGAGATGTGAGGTATCTCTTTGGGGAAAATACCTTTGAGAGTTAAACTGGAGCATATGGGAAGAGAAAAAGCATAAGTTCTCAAAGAAGCCAACGTATATACATAATTTATCCTTTTCAACACATAAACCATTTGCAGAAATGTAAATACATGCATGCAACCATTAATCATCAATTCAACATATAAAGCATGGAAACACTTATCAGAACCAGATAATGTGAAGCAACTCCTGGAAGGGGTGATGGGTGTTCTATATGCACTAAAAAAACACTAAAAATTGTCAATTAAATTGTCAACCCGGGGTAAGTAAACTTAGAGTTGTAGCAATATATATGCCAAGGCAGAAAGTCTAGAGGTAGTATAGTCTAACTAAGGAAAGGGACTATCTATCTGATTCTAAGGGCTAATCTATTCAAGCAAAGACTATTAATAACCAAACCTTACTAAGAAACTCAAACTATGTACCCTAGGTAACCTTTGAACAAAGGATCGATGGATCGTCCTAAGAAAGCAATTGGAAACCCTACTTAAAGCATACTAACTAAATCATGACAATAAGCAAAAGAAAACTATCTACCTAACAAGCAATAACAACAACAAACTACTTTAATTAACCTACTCAAATTCAATAAGCAACTATCCTATGAAAGCAAATAAATATACAAGCAACTACCCTATCAAAGCAAAATAGACAAGCAAACAACTACCCTATTAAAGAAAGTAAACAAGTAGCAAACAACTAACTAACCTATGATAACTTCTATAGCAAGTAAACTAATCAAGATTATTCAATAAACAACTAATCAAGCTAACTTAAATTAAATTTCACAATAACTTCTAATTTACAAAAGGAAATCTTAATCTACGAAATTCAAAGAATTATGACAAAAAAATTAATTAACAACTAATATTTAATCTATGATAAGAAAACTATTCTTTAATCTACTAAAGCAAGAGGACTATCTAATCTACAAAAGCAAGGAAACTATGTTCTAATCTATGAAATCAAGGGAACTCAAATATAGTGTTGATGGTTATGTGAATGTCTCCGGTGTCTTATAATATCACGATGACATTTTACAATGAAAGATAATTCAAGAGGGATGAACTCGATATTGACTTCGATAGCAAAGTGAAAAGTGTGAATTAGGCAATCCAGTGAGAACTTAGCCATTATAGAAACAACATCAACTATCCTGCATATCCATGTGATTAATCATGCATTAGTCATCAATAGTATAATGACACTATTCTAGTAAATTCAATTGCATTCTATGCTACTCAATCAAACTCATACTAGTTAGATTCATAATTGGAAACTAAACTCAATAATCAACTATGAATTAAAATTGCAACCTAAATCTAGAAAAGGAAATTGCATGAAATAAACTAGACTAATCCAATTTAATAATTCAAATTGCAAAAAAGAGGAAATACACATAAAAAATAAATTAAATACTATTTCAGCATATGACAAGAAAGCAAATGAGAAAACTAAATGAAAATTTAAATAAGAAAAGCTAAATAGAAACTAGATAGACAAACTAGAATTGAAAACTAAAGACTAATAACTATCCATCCACCAAAGCCCTGTCAAAGAAATCATGAATTAAAAACTATGTTTTAAACTCTGTTTCATCATAAAGAAAATCTAATCTATCATCTAATTACACATAGGGTTAGTATCTAAGCTTGCAAGCTTATTTCCTATCAACTAATAGATCATTGCATATTAACAATAGCCTTCATGATCACATGCAAAACTTAACTAAACTAAATAAATTATGAACAACAATTTATAAAGTAAAGAAGCATAAAAACTCATATACAAGAAATGAAATAAAATGACAACTACGCTAAGAAATTCATAAGAAAACTAATTGGATATTCACCCAGACTTCTAGTGCCCCCCCCAACAAGTCGTGGTTACTCTTCAAAGGTGAACCACGAGCTCAAGAATATAAATTCACCATTAAAACCAAAAATGCAGTCTTTACACAGTTTTAGCAAAATGAAAATAGTAAAATAGAGATGAATTGTCTTTTTACTTCTAACTCTCTACTTCTTCACAATTGTCTAACCACTGAGGTGGTATTTATAAGTTTATAGACTGAGAGGTCGACCACTGGAAGGGTCAACCCTCTCTAAAAACAACAAATCACATTTAATATGCCCTAACTGCCGGTGGCTTCTAGAAATAGGGCGAGCCAATAATCACCCAACCTAACAACCCAAATCGAGTTGTCAAAATCTTAGTAGCTAGAGGCCATGAGCAGAATAAAAACCCATGTCTCTGATTCTCCTGTTGCTGGTCGCTGATACCATAACCGCCAAATTGCCCATGGTGTTTGTGCAAGACAGAGTGCCAGACGAACTTCCGGATAGAGTAAGAGACTGAGTGTCGGATGGAGTACCGGACAGAGTGCCAGATGCAAAAACAAGCTTCGATTTTGTCTTGTGACACACAAAATGTGAATTAGTTTCCTAGAAACATAAAAACATACTAAATTACACTCAAAATCATCATAAAACATGAGTTGTGCATACCTAGTGTGAATCATAGCAATTTGACACAAAATATCTTCAAAAACTCTTCAAAACAAGAAAACACATATACATATTCATCCAAAAAGAATCTAATTACCGTCATTAAATTGATCATATCACGGGCCCAACATTACTCCCACACCTAAGACTTTTCAGGTCCCACTACAAACAAAAAGAAATTTCCCCTCATGACTAAGCTTGTTGAGGAGGATCAACTTTAGAAGCTTCTCCTTCTTTCTATGAAGATTTTGTCTTATGCCTTTTGTGCTGCTTCAGTTGTGCTCTGAGGCTGCGACTGAATTTGGTTATCTCGTGAACCAACCTTTGAAGGTAATTCACCTTTCCTTGGAGGACTGCATTATCATGGTGAAGATGTGTTTCCATAGTCTTCCTATCCTCCAACAGTTGCAACAGCTGAAAATTCTCCTTTTGTAGCTTCTCAATGGTTGGACTAGGATCAGTTATCTTAGAGGAAGGCTTAGATCCTTTGAAATATGTAGAGTGTCTATCATTCTTTGGATCTAGGGTAGGCATCAGTGAGGTAGGAGTAATAGGGGGTTGATGAGGAGAAGTAGGTTCAGATTTTGTCTTCCTTTGAGGCTTAATTCATCTACAGACACTTCCATAAGTCTTTTGTGAGGACTCTCGAGATCGAAGGATACTTGGATAGGGTCCGAAGTAGTTAGGGGTTTTGCATAAGGGTTTCCTCTTGTGCTCTGGGTACTCTTTTGAAAGGGTCCTCTATCAAATCGATTAGCTCCTCTCCTATTGGTGGGAATTGTAGGAAAGTCTTGTTGAATTACTTCTTGGATCTTTTTGGGTGTGGGATCAAGAGATATTGAAGGCATATGAAGATTAGCAATAGGATTTATTTGATCTTTACTCTTGGTATTTTTACCCGATGAGGATGCAAGGGTTTCAAAAATATTCTTGGATTTTTGTTTTGGTAAGGAAATTGTTTGAGCAGGAGGGTTTGGAGTCCTTGGAGAGTGGGTCTTGGATGGAGAAATAGTCCTTAGACCAAGTGTCTTTTTTCTAGTCTTAATTTTCAAGTGAGGGTTTGCAAATTGATAAATGAATTCATCCCAAGTTTGCCCCTGTTTTTCTAATTCGGATAAAACAAGGAGTTTGATCAAGCCATGGTGAAAGAGGATTTTGTGGGGGTTGTTTACATTCTTCCTCACTTGAGAGGACATATTCTCCAAGCTCTTTATAAAGTAGAAGGGAAAATTCAATGGTTTATTGAACTGAAAATGAGCTAACAATCTAAAGTGACAGGCTTTAATGGTGGAATATCTACCTTCACATGTGATCAAAATGGTGATGACTATGAGAGGGTTGATTAGCTCCTCTTTTATCCATTCCTTGGAGTATCCTTTAGCTCCTGAGATGTTATGGAATTCTAGTTTAAAAACCATGTTATAACTTGATCACAACAATTGGTGGTTTTTAAACCATCTATCTCCCACTCTTGGAAGCTTCATGGTTGTGGCTATGGATTCCTCTGAGACCCCAAAGGTGAGAGTCCCCACGCACGCTGTCTTCCCATCGAAACTGAGGGAAAATTGCATTGAGATTCCATCTTCGTGGCCCTACAAGTGGGATAAAAACGACCCCCAACCTGCACGCAAAAATACCTCCCTGCACTGTGAAAAATTAGGAATGGAAAAAAGGTCTACATAGGAAGAGGGCTCGTACCTTTTGGGCATCATGATGATGTGAATGTATGAACAGAGGAGAAAATTCACCAGGAGAGGGTGCGATCGAGCCAAGAAATGGCACGATTTGAACAGAGGTCAAGCAAGAATTGAATAGAGGAACAAATAAACAGAGGTTGAGCGCATTTTAAAACAGGGGGAAATGCAAACGGAAGAGGTGAATTGGAATAATAGGTAACCCAATCCCATTTTTGAATGTGCCTAGGGTGGAATTGGTTGTTCACATGCACGTACGAGTTTCCATCTGTGAGAAAATTCAAATTTGAAGGCTCTTTTTTGGGGGAAATCTTAATGATGCAAAGTTAGATCAATGTCCAAGTCTTTTGACTTCGACATTTGATCATGAAAATGTCTAAAGTTTTCATCCTCAATCTTGATTTCTCTAAACCAATTCAATTAAATGCCATTGATTCATGGTTACCTAAAATTGTGGGCAGTTACTGGTGTATATATTCATATGGCACTTCGTTCAACAAGTCATATGACACTTCATCCAAAACTTCATATGGTACTTCTATGTTAAATACATTTATACCTCCTGTAATGGATAGCCTGCAATATTGAAATGGTTTTGACAGTTGTTAGCGATCAAATAAAAAATGATCTGAAAAGAACCTTTGAAAAATGATGCCTAATATTGTGGGGGACTTTTGACTACCTTCCCAAGATCTAAACACAAATTTGAAAGTACCATTGGAAATCTTAGGATTTCTAGATGTCAATCAACTATTCAAGCATGTAAAACAGACTCTCCATGGCTCAGAAATTCGATTTTTCCCAAGACAGTTTTCATTAAACAATTTGCGCTTTCACGAGCTCATTGGTTTTGAAATCTGCTAGTTAGCTATTGAAATCTTTCCTTTTCACCAGCTAAAGGGGCGGATTGAAGACAAAAGAGCTGGTGAAAGCGCAGAAGAGTCCATAAATGTCTTCTTTCTACCCAGATCATGAATTTTAATTCCTGAACACGTGGGGAAGGTGTCAAATGATGGATAATAATTAGGAGAAGCTAGAATATCTTTCTCATCAATTTTTAAAGACACATGGTAAGGAAATAACACCAAATGGCATGATTTCTCTTGACATAAAGCACCCAGTCATCAAAGACAGATTTTTGAATCTGTGATTTTCATCAGCAAATTGCCAAATAATGCTTCAGCTGTCAATTTCGATTTGTAATGATCAGATTAGATCTATTTGGTTAAATAATATGTCTATTTTAGGTATTTCAAATCCATTAAAATAGGATCTGAAATCTTGATGTAAAGGCTATAAAGCCACAAACTGTTGATGAACAAGGGGGTTTGATTTTGGATACAAAAAAATTATTGTAAATAGACTTTTCAGTATGATAATACAAATCACAGTTTTCTCTCTCTATTGATGTCAGATTCTCACCTTTCCTTCTGTACTCTTATTCAAGTTGTTTTAGCTGCAGATGACTGTCATCTCATTGGTTAGCTCATAGCTTGATTGATAGTTTCTTATCATTGTTTATTAAACCCTACATTTATATTTGGTTTATAAGCATTGTTTTTTCACCCACTTAAAAGCTATCATTTGATTATTGATCCTTGAGAGCACTGATTCATTTGATTCTCTTTTTGACTGTCTGAATACCATCTATAATTGAATTATCCCATTGATCCACACATACAAAAACACAAAAACAAGTTTACCTTAAGTTACCAAGCATCTTTGACCCACAACCTCAAAGAGTTTCTTGGAGTGATAAAAAATTGGCGCCGTTGCCGAGGAACAGAAGACTGAAGTTGAAGATAACTTCCCTGGGACATGACATAGATCCAAATTTGATGATAGACAAAGCCTAGACATTTTCTTGGTTGTAATCATCTATCTAGGGACTCCATGAAAGACAGATTCAGTGGCGACTCCACAATATTCAAATGTCAAAAGAATTTGTTACTCTTTTGGCTCAGAGGTTTAAACCTATGGACTTCTCTTCAGTTCCTAGTTTCCTACATCCAATACCTGATATGTCAGAATGGGGAGATTTTCTACATGTCTTCAAAGAGGAGAAAGAAGATAATCCTGCAGAACACCTAAAAAGGTTTCACGAGTTCATGGATCTACTAGATATACAACATGAAGATGTTCGTATGAAAATTTTCATGCATTCATTGGAGGGTGATGCACATAAGTGGTATTTTTCTTTACCTCCTTCAAGAATTTCATCTTTGAAAAATTTTCACAGAGTCTTCAATGAACGTTGCAAAAGGTTCTTTTCATATCAGTTTTTATTCGGTAATTGCTGTGAAGAATATGGATTGGATAATAAAGTCGAAAATGAAAATAGAGAATAATTTCTCCCTCATATGCTGCAACAACTCCCAAATGATCTTCATGATGATGTGCTTTCCCATCAAAATGAACTAGAAATGGATAATAAAGGAGCTGAAGATTCTCCCATTAACATTATCTATGATTTTCATCAATCTAAAGAATTAAATTCTTTAGTTAAGAATCATGAGAATCATTTTTCTATTGGTCATACATCCATTGAAATCAGTAAAGGTAGTTCACAGTTTTCAAATTTGTGTATCAAGGGAAGCTACAATTATGATGAGGAACAAGGTGACATTTTTTAAAATCTATCTCAGAATCCTATTGCTGATAACTCTATGCCACGATTTTCATCTCTGTCATTAGAAATGTTTCCTGATCTTCCTATATTTGATAAATATAATGATGGGGAGGAAGTTGTTGAGGTTTTTGAAGATTTGGTTATTTCTGGAATTTCATTTAGTTATACTATTCAGCACAGAGATGATAAAAAATGTATGCACACTGTGGTTAATGATAGCTATGAAGAGTATGCTGCTATAGAGGATATTTTTATTTATGATAAAGAGATTGGAAATCCACACTATGATAACCATAGTGATGCTTTGAACATTGTATTGAATGCATCTATTAAAGATGTTTGTCATGAAGATGAGAATTTCCCCTTTGAAAACCCCAAAGCTGATTATCAGATCGATACATTAGCAGGTGACAGTTTCATATCTGCAACAGATTCTAAAGACAACCCTCAACTTTTTGATTTGCAGACAAAGGGAGATTGCAGCAAGCAGGAGGAAAACAATGAGAAGAAAGCATCTCAAGAACAAAATATTGACATCATTTATGAATTAGATATCAAACAAGAAGGGATTAGCAGTCAAATCAACTCACTGCTATTTTCAGAATTGCAGAAATCTGCTTATGAGAAGATCCATATATCAGAAGGAGAATAAAGGATTAAGCAACAAATAGAATTGGTTTCTTTCTATGATCCGCTAGACGTTTATATGGAGTTATGTTTTTCAGACGTCTTCAGTTATGTAATTTTTGGAATCAAAGAAAA
This sequence comes from Picea glauca, assembly GCA_000966675.3. Lineage (NCBI taxonomy): Eukaryota > Viridiplantae > Streptophyta > Pinopsida > Pinales > Pinaceae > Picea > Picea glauca. The sequence continues at coordinate 907,949 of JZKD02S2047823.1, forward strand.
TGATGATTTTAAGTATGCTCTGGAAGTTGAAATTCTATTGCACAACATGAAATGTTCTCTGAAATTTATCTGCATGGAAAGAGATTTTGTAAATAGTTCCATGTTATAATGGCTTCATTGGAAGTATGATGTCACATGATAAGAATGATTTTATTGGTTAAGCTTAGCAGTAGGAAGCTAAATAAGCTCTTCATATGAGAAAATAGATTTCTTTCAGTTTTCTTGAATAAGCAGGCTACAACAAACTACAAATAGTTTTCAATTTAGCAGAGGATTGTGTGAAAAAGCCAATTTGTTTCAGTTTTAGTGCTAGCATGGTCATAAATAGAGTTCCATACATTTTTTTAGAATTTCAAATGTTGAAATATAGGTTATAATTTATTATTTCCTATTGTTATTTCTCAATAATAAATTGATTGTCAAAGGTTTGTTCAAAAAATTTGAAGAAAAGATTTTCAACAACTAAAATTTGTTTTGAAGTTGAAGTTAGCCGGTGAAAGTTCAAAGTTTCAGTGGCTAAATGGCACTCTCAGCAGCAAGTGAGCTAGTGAAAGTGTTGATATTGGTTTTTTCTCCAACACCTTAAAAACCCGAAGAGACATGCTGTACGCATGTCATATAATCATGGTGGCATTTTAAATAGAGGCACATGAACAGTTACACGTTTTCACCATGTCTTAGTGGAATATGATGATGGATTTGGTCATATGGCAGACGAAGGACAGTTTTAAGAGTGGTGAATGATCTGATCATCATTACATCTAGACATTCAAGATCATTTTCACCAACACTAGCGTTTTCCTCATTTTGGAAAAGGTTACTGTGTCAACTGTGTGCAGATAAAGTGGTAGTTATTTGCAGATGGAAAGGAACTGAGGAGGACCACCTTTGCGGAAAGCACTAAGACAACATAAATTATTTGCAGTCACACCTAGAAATTTATCAATTTTTCTCAAACATAGGGTGTGTAACCTATGTTGAAAGATTGCAGGAGGGTTATCACCAGGCGATAGTAGAGATTTTTGCAAAATCATATGATGGAAAGAAAGCTACAGTAGGCTCTTTGGAACTGATAGTTGATGAAGCTTCCATTTCTTCAGCTACTGGCTTACCCAGAATAGGTCAGAGTTGCTTTAAAATGACAGTAACCAAGAACCTGGATTTTAGATCATATTTGAAAATAGAATTCCAAAGTATAATCTGGAAGAAGAGTATTCTTGTTTCCTAACTGGAAGATGAATGGCAAGTTCTGTTCAAAGCCATTTAGCTATATGTAACCTTAGAGGTAAGGTATGATAAGTTGATGTTATATCATTTTAGACTTCTATACCACTTCACAGGAAAAGTCCTTTTGAATCTACCCTTCTTTCTTCATAGAATTTTAACAAAGGTATGCAAAAAAATTAGAGCCAAGTCTTTCAGCATCAAAAATACCCTTTGTCATTATGGTCTGATTAAAATGATTATTTTGGAGAAATTAAGACAAAGAGACAGAACTTGGCAACATTTTTTTTTTTTGGGAAGGATTTGAAAATCTAATACAGCCTGGAAGTGAAAAGAAGAAAAGGGGTAAGAAACAACCTACTCCTCATAGTGGCTCAAGAAAAAGGAGAGCTCTCTCACCTAGACCACCAGGAGAAACATCCAGCAAAAGAAAGCCAGATGATCGCAAGCTTACTAAGAAATTAAAAAGGAAAATCAAGCAACAAGAGGTTCTAGAGAGATTCATAAAGGAAAGATATGAAATTATGTCAAAGAATTTCACTAAAACTGATGAAACTTTAAAGAAACTAGCATTGAATAGAGTCAAGGAAAAGAAACAGAAAAGAAGATTGTGAAAGATAACAACAAGATTTGGAGAATAGCCAGATGATAAATTGTAAAGGCTGAATGACTCCATGCCAAATACTAAAGGCACAAGGTCTGCTAGTTTCTTGGAAATCTCGCAGGGAGGTCTCCATCCCAGTTGGAGCCAAATGTTAGCGATCAAATAAAAAATGATCTGAAAAGAACCTTTGAAAAATGATTCCTAATCTTGAGGGGGACTTTTTACTACCTTCCCGAGCTCTAAATACATATTTTAAAGAACCATTGGAAAGCTTAGGATTCATAGATGTCAATCGACTATTCAAGCATGTAAAATGGACTCTCCACGGCTCAGAAATTCGATTTTTCCCAAGGCAGTTTTCATTAAAACATTTGTGCTTTCACTAGCTCATTGGTTTTGAAATTTGCTGGTTAGCTATTGAAAGAATTCCTTTTCACCAGCTAAAGGGGTGGATTCAGGACAAACGAGTTGGTGAAAGTGCATAAGAGTCCATAAACGTCTTCTTTCTGCCCAGATCGCGAATTTTTAATTCCTGAACACATGGGAAAGGTGTCAAATGATGTATAATAATTAGGAGAAGCTAGAATATCTTTCTCATCAAGTTTTAAAGACATATGGTAAGGAAATAACACCAAATGGCATGATTTCTCTTGACAGAAAGTGCCTAGTCATCAAAGACAAATTTTTGAATCTGTGATTTTCATCAGCAAATTGCCAAATAATGCTTCAGCTGTCAATTTCGATTTGTAATGATCAAATTAGATCTATTTGGTTAAATATTATGTCTATTTTAGGTATTTCAGAGCCATTAAAATAGGATCTGAAATCTTGATGTAAAGGCTATAAAGCTACAAATTGTTGACGAACAAGGGGGTTTGATTTTGGATACAGAAATACTTATTGTAAACAGACTTTTCAGTATGATAATACAAATCACAGTTTTCTCTCTCTATTGATGTCATATTCTCACCTTTCCTTCTATACTCTTATTCAAGTTGTTTTAGTTGTAGATGACTGTCATCTCATTGGTTAGCTCATAGCATGATTAATAGTTTCTTATCATTGTTTATTAAACCCTACATTTGTATTTAGTTTATAAGCATTGTTTTCTCACCCACTTAAAAGCTATCATCTGATTATTGATCCTTGAGAGCACTGGTTCATTTGATTCTCTTTTTGACTATCTAAATACCATCTATAATTGAGTTATCCCATTGATCCACACATACAGAAACACAAAAACAAGTTTACCTTAAGTTACCAAGCATCTTTGACCCACAACCTCAAAGAGTTTCTTGGAGTGATAACAACAGTCATAGTGATTAAGAGCAGAGGCAAAGTGTTCCATTGTTATTTATTTTACCACCATGATTACTCAATCCACTTGCATAGAACATGTAATGTCAATCCTATAATGATCAGCATGTAACGAAAGTAAACCAATAACATGATCTGTTAAGGATGTGTACAACAATTTATAGCACACATGAGTTTAGCATTTCAAACAAATGACAGCTGATGTAATAACTTGTATCATGAAAACAATACATAAATTTTTACAAAGATTTACTTCTCTAGGCAATGATCATTTGTCAACTCATGAATCCCTCCCCCACACCTAAGTATTGTGAGACCTCACAATCAAAAGTGTAGGAAACTGATCAGTTCTCCCAATAGATGAAGATTTACAGTTTGTGAAGTGTAAAGATAAATTTCACAGATTGGTCTAGCGAGACGGTTAAAATATGGCCCCACCTATAAGATAAGAAATCCTATATATATATATATAAGAAGAGGTAGGAAAGAGACTTTCAATATAGTCTCAGAGTTAGTTCCCAATGGCAAGTTTATGGAGTTCATTAACCTTATATTGACCATACATACTTCATGTCAGCTTTGTCTACAAGTAATGTTGTACATCAGGACAAGTTTAAATTTATTTTAGTTTTTGTCAGATTACCATCCTTGCTAGGTAGAATGCCCCACTGCCAACAAGCATGTTCAGTACTCCAATAGGTTTGCCTAGTCATACCACATGTTGGTACTCGGTATCGACAGACCTATTCAGTATCCCAACGGGTTAGCCTCTTACACCCTTAAAGACTGGCCCTCCATATTTTAATATTTTAGTATAATATTTCTTTATGCAATAAGATGGGGGGACATCTCTGAAAACAACTTTTTCTTTCCTTTTTTTTCTTTCAATTGGGATGGTATTTATGTTAGAGGATGACTTTCCATTATATTCCTTAGTGATTGTCCTGATGTAAGGGGTACTTAAGTAGACATGGCCTATCTAAAGATATGATATAATCAAACTATTTAGTGTGTAGTGGATGGTACCATTGAGAAAGAACAGAAAGGCATCTCTACACTCAACTCACTTTCTTCTTTTGTAGTTATTGTGATGTTTCCATGACTAACCACTAATCATACCTCCTTGTTACTTTTTAATAAATATACTTTACTCACTTACTCAGGTTTCTTGAGAAAACTGTATGAGAGACCTCTAATGTTGATGGTTATGGTATCACTTCCTTATATAGTGGTGAAGATTTTCAAGAGCAACTGCGTTTAAAATGCCTTAAGAAAAAGAGAAGATGAACATCTTTGCAAAAATATGGCTAATTATAGCAAGCTAATATTCATTTGATGCTTAGGAGACAAAAAGGTTTAAGTGTAACAATGTTTTGAAGAAAAAACCTTCTTTTATATTCCCTTGAAACTGTCTACTCCTGGTGAGATAAATACCTACAGAAATTTCTATAATTTCTTATCAACAAAATTCAAAATTATTTACATATGTACAGTAAAAAATTTAGAAAACATTCAATAACAAGGGGGGATTTCCCCATCTACTAAGGCCAATTCCTTGTTAGTTGACATAACCTATAGAAAGTCTTCCTTGGAAATGGGCTTATGATAAAATTTGAGTTGGTGTCCATTTACTACAAAGGGGACTTGTCCATTGTCAATTGTTTTGATTTTCACATCTCCATTGTCATATACAGTGACTACCTCGTATGGACCCAACCACTAGGTGGTGAGTTTTCCTTTAAAGGTTTTAAATCGGGAGTCAAACAATAAAGCCCACTCACCAGGTTGGAAGTGTTTCTTCTTAATAAACTTGTCATGCCACTTGCTCCTCTGGTTTTGGACTAATATTGTTCGTTGGATGGCATCTTGCCTGATCTCATCCAACTCATTCAATTGTAGGGCTTGTTGTTTCTAAGCCTCATCTAAGTTTAATCCCAATTCTACGGCAATACAGAAGGTCCTTACTTGGAATTCTATTAGTAGAAGTACTTGTTTCCCGTGCACTATCTCATAACGGGTATGCCCAGTGGTGTTCCTCCAAGTGGTATGATATGCCCACAAAGTCTCTGGAAGGCTATTAGGCCAATCCCGATGATGTAATTGAACAGTCTTGGTTAAGATAGCTTCCAAAACTTTGTTTGTAGATTCTACCTGACCATTGGCTTGCGGGTGGTATGGAGAATATTATAGTGTTTAATCCCATATTTCTGTGTTATGTCTCTCATCAACTCTGAAGTGAATTAAGTGCCTTGGTTTGTAAAAATTTCATGAGGGACACCGAAGTGGGTAAATATGTCTTCATAGATGAATTCGACAACAAAATTTTATGTAGCCCTGAATAGGGATTTTTCCTCTACCCACTTGGTGACATGGTCAGTACAAACCAAAATATAGTTCTTCTTATGGGACATGGGTGAAATTGGTCCTACAAAGTTAAGGGCCCATTTTTCAAAAGGTTCAATCATAACTTGGGCACACAAGGGCATTTCGTCAGTTGACGTAGGTCTTCCTATACTTTGGCAACTATCACAACTCCTCACATACTTGGCAACATCTTTGAAAATTATAGGTCAATAGTAACCTGAATGTAACACCTTATATGTTGTATGTTTGTTAGAAACATGGCCACCACATGGTCCATCATGAAAAAATTGTAGTATTTCTGGTACCTCATCTTCTCGGACACATCTACGAATAATCAAATCAAGACCTGCGAAAAAAATGTCATGGCCAACCCAAGAGTAATTATCACTCTCTGTAATAATTTTATGATTTTCATGAGGTCACAAATGAGACAGTAACTTCCTAGTAGCCATATAATTTTCCATATCTACAAACCATGGGGTATTTACAGAGAGGGAAAAAAGGTGCTCATCTTGGAAACTATCATCTACATGGATATCATCATCCTCATTTTTTATTCATGAAAGAAAATCAACTACCAAATTATCCTTTCCGGGTCGTTCAAGCACGGTGATATTGAACTCTTGCAATAGCAGGGGCCACCTAGTCACTTGGCCATTAGTTATGGGTTTATTCATGATAAATATAATGGAAGAATGATCTGTATGTACAAATACTTTGTAACCTATAATGTAATGACGAAACTTATTGATAGCATGAACTACTGCCAAGAATTCCTTCTCAATAACTGTGTAGTTTAACTTGGTAGGGGGCAAGTTCTTTCTCACAAAATAAATGGCATAGTACTACTGGTCCTCTTTCTTCCCTAATACTTCTCCTATTACAGTGTCAGAGGCATCAATAGATATGTGAAATGGGAGATTCCAATTGGGCCCTCTAAGAAATGGTGCCACAGACAACTTAGCTTTTAGGGTTTCAAAGGTAGTTTGACATTGCTAAGTCCAAACAAAATCAACATCTTTTATTAGCAATCCAAACATGGGTGCAACAATCTTTGTAAAATTTTCAATAAATCGTCGGTAGTATCTGACATGTCCAAGAAAGCTTCTCACCTCTTTCTGAGTTTTGGGGGGTGGAAGTCTGACAATGACCTCAATCTTTACAGTATCGAATTTTATCCCTTATGATGAAACATGACGTCCTAGAACCACTCCTTCAGTTAACAACATTTTACATTTTTCATGACTTAGAGAGAGGTTCATTTCTTGGCATCTGATAAGGATTTTTTCTAAGTTATCTAAGGCTTCCTGGTAAGTGTTTCCATAAACTATGAAGTCATCCATGTAGACCTCCACACAATCATGAATAAGATCAACAAATATCCCAAGTACTTCTCGTTGAAATGTGGCAGGAGCATTACACAATCCAAATGGTACGACCCTATAGGCATAGGTGCCCCAAGGACAAGTAAAGGTATTTTTGTCCTAATCCTTTGGTGCTATGAGAATTTGATTGTACCCACTATATCCATCTAAAAAGGAGAAATACTTCTTTCTAGACAGGGTATCCAAAACATGGTCAATGAAAGGAAGAGGAAAGTAATCCTTCAGAGTGGCTTTGTTGAGATCCAGGAAATTGACACAAATTCTCCATTTCCCGATCACTTTCTTTGGAACCACTTACTGTCAGATATAGGATAAATAAATCCTACATTTAATAACTTTTGGATATCCTCCTTTACTATATCTTTAAGTGTTGGGTTCATCCTTCTATGGGGTTGCCTAACAGGTGTTATTCCCCCCTGGGTATATATGTGATGGATACATGTGTCAGGGTGTATACCCTTCATGTTAGTGTATTCCTAGGAGAATGCTCCTAATTGTTATTTAAGAATACTTACTAACTATTTTTGTTGGTCTGCATCTAGCCCGAAATTTATATGTAAACATTTCCCTAGACTAATCTCGTAGGGAATAGTATAAGATGTGGAAAACTCGTCTATATCAAAGATAAAATATGTTGAAGACAAAATGGATGGGTCTAATTTTTCCTGAAATTCTTCCCCAAGCATGTACTCAAATTGGGGAAATGATTGTGGAAAATCAACACATGTGGTAGCAAAAATGAATTGGTTTAGCACATTTTCTATTGTGTGTTCCTGAAGTGCCCAGGCATGGTCACTTGGAAACACGGGTTCTTCCCAGTCCTCATTCTCATATGGACAGTCAAGCCACCATATATTCTCCATGATAGGTTGGGTCGGAGGGTATATGGTGAGAGTCTGGTTAGAAAGCCATTTGAGATGGTCATTTCTCCCTCTTTGCAGCCAATAAATGCATTGGTTGTGGCTAACCAAAGTCTTCCTAAAATGACGGGATGGCATTTAGTAGGATCCTTTGAGTGGATGACAAGAAAATATACTGGGTACTCCCATGAGTCTAAATTAACTATGATATCATCTAAAATTCCTTCAGGTATAACCATGGTCTTATCTGATAATTCCAAAATGGTTGGGGTAGGTCTAAGAAGAGGTTTTAACTATAAATTCTCCAAGGTAGTAGTGGTCATAACATTGATGGTTGTCCCTAGGTCTATGAGAGTGTTTCCAATGGAAACCTCATTAATGGTTATGGTCACTATGAGGTTTCCGTGGTTCCCATATTTTCCTATCTTAGGCTTCTCTGATATGTACTCAGAAAGTTCTCCTATCAAATGTACTATAGGAGGGTCCTTCTGCTTCCTACCTGGATTCTTAATACACAATTCTTTGACTACCTTACTATACATTGGAATGTCTTTAATGTCTTGTAACAAAAGAATCTTGACACAAATATTCTTCAATTCATTCAAGATGTCAAATTCCAGTCAGGTGGTAGGTTTCTTGACTACCAATCTTTTTGAATAGGGAGAGGCCTTCGCAGTTTGTGAAGGTTCATTTTGGGGAAGCTTGGGTTCTTGGTCCTCAGTAATAATAACATACTCCCACCTAGTGTCATCTGTGGGTTGTTTGGTGGTTTCTTCTTCTTCTTCTTCCTCCTGGATGACTATCGAAGGCCTCTGCCTCTCCAAAACGTTTCCTGATCTTAGTTGAATCTCCTGTAATGGAACAAGAGTAATAACATATGTCGGGAAGGCTTGCATCTCAACATTGTGAAGAGGTTGAGGGGGTTTATTATTGGGATTGTGCATTGGTTGTGCCGAAAATAATTTCAATATCGGGGATCTTACATTATGATATTGTTGTGGTTGTTGTTGTGGGATAGGAGGTAAAGGTGGTGGAACAAAACCTGGCAGAAGTTGCAGAGTCTTCGGTGGAAACTGAGGATAAGGATGGTTGGACATAGGAATAGGTGGAGCTTGATGGTTTCCTTGGTTATTTCCTCCTCCCCATCCTTGAAGCCAAGGATGTTGGTACTGATTAGACCAATTTTTCCAACTTGGTGAGTTCCACTGTTGTTGTTGTTGATGATAATAGGGTGGAACTTGAGACTGTGGATCTGGGTATGTAGGTTGGTTCCTAGGCTGCCATGGCCTCCTAGGTGCACAAGAGGACTCCCCAAGATCCCCACTCCTATAGATGTCTAACAAACCAGGAAATGATGGACATTTCTCAGTTGAATGGTCTTCTGTGCAGAAGCCACAAACTGAAATGTTATCTAATGGGCATTCCCTTGAGGAATGCTTCCTCCTATATCTTGGGCAATATATGCTCATTACTGCATTTTCCTCTTCATGTTTCCTTTTAATTTTAAGGGTGTCCAACTGGGAACCTATTTTTCTTAAGATATATGTCTTGAAGTTCTCTAAAAGGTTCCCTATCTCTTCTCTTATGATACCACCTGAACTAACTGGTTTTAAGTTTCTATTAAAAGTGTCCCGAACATTCTTTCCTGTTTTAGCTCTACTCCTTGAGTAATTCTTACACATTTCACATATTTCAGAAAATGGTTTATGAGATACGTCACCCGATGCCATCAGGTTAAGCATCTCTAGGTATTCTTCTGAAATTCCTTTAAGGAAAAAATCCCTAACTGCATCCTCTGGGAGGTCATGGTATTTTGACTTCTGGGAGATGTATGCAAACCGTTCCATATAGTCCTCGAGATTCTCATCTTCTAACTATTGGATTTTAAAGATGTCATTATGATATTATTTGGTCCTGCAGTAGTATTGGTACATCTTAAGAAATATATCTTTCATGCCTTCCCAAGACTTAATGTTGGATTCTCCCAACCCTATGAACCATCTTAGTGCAGAGTCCTTGAGGGTGGCAGGAAAGAGTTTTAGTTTTTGGGCATCTTTTAGGTAGTTGTAGCTCCTACACAAGATGTCAAACTCAAATAGGAAGGTATCTAGATATTCACTTCTTTTACCATAAAAGGTAGGCAGTGTTGAGAGGGGACTGCTTTTCATATTGACATTTGGGGTGGTGTCCAAAATTGGAAACCCGAAGGTAGTTTCAGTTTGGTTTCCAACTTCTTCTTCCTCCCCATGTCTTACATTGTTATGATCCTCCTGATCATCCATATTGGTTTGGTTTCCAAAAAGAGAGTACTTAAGTGGTTTTATTTTTTAAGAGAACAAGGAATCCCTTTGATGGGAAAGTCTTCCTATTGTTTGGGTGTCTGGGACTCTACTTGAGTCGGTTGAGATTATTGGTGCCAAAGTTTTTGCGTCAACTTGAGATACAATTATGTTGGTTGAATTACCAAACAAGGTGTTCACCTATTCAGGGTTTATGATGTCTTCAAAGTTAGGATCTATTGATGGTGGTAAGAAAACAAAGGTTGTATTGTTTGGTTTTGTGGAAGGCTCAAGTGGTCTTGTCTCCTGTACCAATATTATTGATGCTTCAATTTTCTGCTCTATAGTGCTCCCTGTATTAGTGTCTTCAATGACCAATTTATCTCTTTGGGTTGATCTAACTCTTGTTTTTCAGTATCGGTCTGCAAAATTTATGAGTGGAATGTTCCGTCCCCCAAAAAGGTCAGAAGGAACTTTGGTTGAAATATCTGATTTAGATTTAATGTATCTACCTTTTGGGTCTCTAGGTCTATTCATGAAAGTAAACAAAAAGAAAAAGAAAAACTACCATTGGGTTTGGGGGAACCTGATATAGCAGATGCGTAGGTTCTTACCTCTTGTCTTAAATTTCCCCCGCCATGAAACTAATGCTAAAGTTTAGAAGTGATCTATTTCCTAACTATTTCCTACCTTGAGACAACTCCCCAACAAAGGCACCAAAAATGATGGATGTTCTATATGCACTAAAAAAACACTAAAAACCTCAATTAAATTATCAACCTGGGGGAAGTAAACTTAGAGTTGTAGCAATATATATACCAAGGCAGAAAGGCTATAGGTAGTATAGTCTAACTAAGGAAAGGGGTTATCTAAGGGCTAATATATTCAAGCAAAGACTATTAATAACCAAACCTTACTAAGAAACTCAAACTATGTACCCTAGGTAACCTTTGAACAAAGGATCGATGGATAGTCCTAATAAGCAATTGGAAACCCTACTTAAAAGAAAACTAACTGAATCATGGAAATAAGCAAAAACAAACTATCTACCTAATAAGCAATAACATCAGCAAAGTACTTTATTTAACCTACTCAAATTCTATAAGAAACTATCCTATGAAAGTAAATAAATAGACAAGCAACTACCATATCAAAGCAAAATAGACAAGCAAGCAACTACCCTATTAAAGCAAGTAAACAAGCAACAAACAACTAACTAACCTATGATAACTTCTACAACATGTAAACTAATCAAGATTATTCAATAAACAACTAATCAAGCTAAGAGGCAAGTGAACTCTATTCTTAAATTAAATTTCACAATAACTTCTAATTTACAAAAGGAAATCTTAATCTACGAAATTGAAAGAATTATGACAATACAAGTAATTAACAACTAATCTTTAATCTATGATAAGAAAACTATTCTTTAATCTACTAAAGCAAGAAGACTATCTAATCTACAAAAGCAAGGAAACTATCTTCTAATCTATGAAATCAAGAGAACTCAAATATAGTGTTGATGGTTATGTGAATGTATCTGGTGTCTTATAATATCACGATGGAATTTTATAATGAAAGATAATTCAAGAGGGATGAACTCGATATTGACTTCGATAGAAAAGTGAAAAGTGTGAATTAGGCAATCCAGTGAGAACTTAGCCATTATAAAAACAACATCAACTATCCTTCATATCCATGTGATTAATCATGCATTAGTCATCAGCAATATAAGGACACTATTCTAGTAAATTCAATTGCATTCTATGCTACTCAAGCAAACTCATACTACTTAGATTCATAACTGGAAACTAAGATCAATAATCAACTATGAATTAAAATTGCAACCTAAATCTAGAAAAGGAAATTGCATGAAATAAACTAGACTAATCTGATTTAATAATTCAAATTGCAAAAAGAGGAAATACTCATAAACATAAATTTAAATACTATTTCAGCATATTACAAGAAATAAAATGAGTAAACTAAATGACAATTTAAATAAGCAAATCTAAATAGAAACTAGATAAACAAACTAGAATTGAAAACTAAAGACTAATAACTATCCATCCACCAAAGCCCTGTCAAAGAAATCATGAATTAAAAACTTTGTTTTAAACTTTGTTTCAGGATAAAGAAAATCTAATCTATCATCTAATTACACATAGGGTTAATATCTAAGCTTGCAAGCTTATTTCCTAACAACTAACAGATCATTGCATATTAACAAGAGCCTTCATGATCATCTACAAAACTAAACTAAACTAAATAAATTATGAACAACAATTTATAAAGTAAAGAAGCATAAAAACTAATATACAAGAAATAAAATAAAATGACAACTATGCTATGCAATTCATAAGAAAACTAATTGGATATTCACCCAGACTGTTGGTGCCCCCCCCAACAAGTCATGGTTACTCTTCAAAGGCGAACCACGAGCTCAAGAACACAAATTCACCATTAAAACCAAAAACACAGTCTTTACACAGTTTTGGCAAAATGAAAATAGTAAAACAGAGTTGAATTGTCTTTTTACTTCTAACTCTCTACTTCTTCACAATTGTCTGACCACTGAGGTGGTATTTATAAGTTTACAGACTAAGAGGTCGACCACTGAAAGGGTCGACCCTCTCTAAAAAAAGCAAATCACATTTAATATTCCCTAACTGTTGGTGGCTTCTAGAAATAAGGTGAGCCAATATTCGCCCAACCTAACAAGCCAAATCGAGTTGTCAAAATCTCAGTATTTGGAGGCCACGAGCACAAGCAAAAACCATGTCTCCGATTCGCCCATCCCTGGATGTTGATACCATAACCACCAAATCGCCCATGGTTTTTGTGCAGGACGAAGTGCCGGACGAAGTGTCGGATGGAGTACCGGACTGAGTGTCGGATGGAGTACTGGACGAAGTTTCGAATGCAAAAACAAGCTATGATTTTTCCCTGTGACACACAAAATGCAAATTAGTTTCTTGGAAACATAAAAACATACTGAATTACACTCCAAATCATCATAAAACATGAGTTATGCATACCTTGTGTGAATGATAGTGATTTGACACAAAAGCTCTTCAAAAACTCTTCAAAATAGGAAAATGCATATACATATTTGGCCAAAAAGGATCTAATTACCGTCATTAATTCGATCATATCATGGGCCCAACAAGGGGTGCACATTTCCACCGAACCATAGGCTTAGTCACTCCTAACGGATTTAACACTAGCCACTCCCAAGCTAGACCACGATGCTTTTAGATTCAATCTCTTCTTCCAGGACATAAATATATAGGGACAAAGGTTACTCTCCTTCTCCTGACTCAGTTTCTATTTCCCGCGATCAAAACACACTCTTTCCACAGTTCTTCCTCAAACCTGAGAGCTCATTCTCTCGTCTCTACACTCTTCGCAGGTCCTCCTTCCCTGACCCCCATGCTTTTCTTTCTTTCCTTTCTTAGCAGTATTGTGTGTGGCCTGAATTCCCTGTCTGTGGTCAGGTCTGGAAGCCTTACATATGGGTGTTCTTCCCCATCCCCTCATTAACTCTTGAGGAGGTCTTCCCACCTACCAACCTGACTGTAATTCATTTCTGGGTCAGAGGGTTGTTCTGATCCTTTGTAATTTAAATCCAGCAAAGTACTGGTTTGGTGGAGGTTAACACAACCATTCCTAGTCCCCTCCACCATTTCTTTCATAGCATTTGTGGTCTCTCTTAACACATCCCCTTTCCAAAATTCATGGAACACATATCCATTTTCTATTAAAATAACAAAAATTACATTCATTGACCTTTTATACAAAGGTCCATCAAATCAAACATTCACACCTTTGAGTTTTCCATAATTTCTTGGCCAATATAGTTATATTTACAAACTGGGGGAAACAGGGTGTTACACTTTCTCAGAGAGATGACTCACCCATCCTATGAGACACACATCACCTCATGAGATCCTTGTTATTTTTTTTTCTTGGTATATTTTCTATTCTGACCTCCCTCATTTTATTCATTTCCACTATGCATTGCAAAAATAATTATCACTTAGTTTCCTTTCCCGATATTTAGGGGTTAAGGAAACTTACCTTATTTTCCTATGCATACTGATGGAATTATCCACCTACTAACTTTTTCTATGCTTCTTACTCTTGTCATTGTTACTTGGATGTACACAATAGCTAGTTGCATTGGTCATGGTCCTCATAGCTCTTATCTTCATGTAGGCATCTTGCATACTCTAGGAAAATATTCTCCCATAACATAGAATATTCAAAACTGATTATGAAGAGCTCATATGGATCTTCATACATGTCATCATTTATTTGTTTGATATTTTATTCATCTCCCATAACTAGGTCCTTTCGAAGTTCTTCCTCTATAATATGAATTACACATGTTATTTAGAAGAAATGTTTTATAAGCATTATCATTGAAGACATAATATTCTAGTTCCTTTATTATTCATGACTGAACCTAGAATTAAATTTGTAACATACCTTAACAATCTTAATTAATGGAATTTGATCACCTTGTTATCATACCATGACATAACAACCTCTCCTTGATCATTCCTATTCACTAAAAAACACTACCTCATTGGTAAGTACTCGTCCATTTCTTTATTCCCATGCTTTGGCACCTCTAATTGTGCCTCTACATCAGTGCCTAGGAACCATCATGAGTGTATGTGGCCTTCCTTTCTCATTATTCACATCTTTCATGTACCACTATCATATAGAATTATTTTTCCAAAAGTGAAATTGTTTTGTAAATATTCCACATATGACAATTGGATTTCATACTTAGGCCTAGATGTCATGTTTGAGCAAATTCATGAAAGAAATGGATGCATATTTTGGAAACTTAAACCTTATATAATGTTCCCCTCTTAATTTTATTCACTAAAACTATACTCATGCCTGAATTTGAGTTATGATATGAAAGTAATGGCTTTCTGGTGTTATAACCCTAATTTGCAACAGACATGCTTACCTGGCATCAGGCCATCTCAGATTCCTTCTTTTCCAAAACACTACTAAACAACTCTTCTTAAAAACCCCCTTTATAAAGGCCCATGTGCCCTTCTCCATTACTGCATGCATGTATAGGCTAGCTGCCTCAATACAACCCATGTGTACCTACAAAAGCACGAAAAAAGGAAAGTTGTTGATTGAACACACAACTTTGGGTAAGTTAACTAAACCTTTTGGCCATGCATGGCTGGTCATTCGACCAAATACCTAGCTCCTTCTAGCCTATAAAAGAAGGGGTAGGGGTCCCATTTGAAAGGGAGGAAAATCATAGTAAAGAAACTATACCCAATTGAGCGTTCCCCTTGTCCCAACCTTTAGCCATCCTCGTGCAAAGAGAAATATAAAGCAAAGCAGTTGGAAGACAGTTGAAGAGGATCCCAGGACCAGTTTCGAGGAGCAGTGTTGACCACATATTGTCAGCTTTGGGAGGAGGCTTGCAATCAAAGAGTGAGTGAAAGAAAAGGGATCGACATCAAACAAAGGACTTAAGGTAGAGTTACCAAATCTTGTTTACACCTTTGTATTGCATGAATGTGGGGTTTTGTGTTGGGAGAATATCAGAAAGTAGAGGCCTTTGAAATGGTCATTTTTTTCATGCATGATTAGAGCCCTTAAATGCTAAGTCCGTAGGAGGGATTCCCACCCACAACATCTAGACTTTCCATTTCTACACATTTTCTACACTTTTCTCACTAGTGCAATTGTTAATGTTTATTCCATTATTATAGTTCTTCGCATTTCAATAGATAACAACAACATAAGAATGAGATCATTGAGAAATACACATTCACAAGAGACACAACATTTATCCTAGGAAACCTTCTAGGGGAAGAAAACCTAGTAAAACTTCCTTATTATAGATTGCCAATACAATGTCAAGAGATAACTCAAACCAATACAGAAAGTCCTCTCCAAGATATGCACCACTCTCTCTCTCCTTTGTCGATAATAGATCAAAACTTGTCTCTCAAACTTAGCAAGTGAGTTGTGTCCAAATGAGGCACTAGCCTCCTTTATTTATACAAGTCTGGAACATGTGAAGTGTCTCTTCAATGGTAGGGACGACTTCTCAAACTAGGTGGGTAAACCCACCTTTATTATATTTTTCGGTCTCTTTAATAACTGTTGGGGCCGACTTCTTATTCTGCCTATGAAAATTGTCTTTTGACCAATCCGCAAAAGGGGATTTGGTCTTATTACAATAACCGACATGGTCAATCCACAATGGGGATTGATACTATGAATAATATATCAATAATAATAAGAATACTCTTTGCAGTTACATTATTTTAACACTCCCCCTTAACAAGAAGGGTATTCTTTAGCAGGATCATGCGAGAGAGAGAGAGGATATCATCATCAACAACATCAAGTGGGAGGAAGGCATCATCAATATCATCTTGGCTGGCATATCTATAAATCATCGAAATTTTTCTTCATCAACAACATCATCATTCTCAAAGGAATGCCATCATCATCTGCATCAATATGTATTAGTATAAAAAATGATACCTCCTCACAGCACTAGGCTAGCCCATCACAGTACTAGACTGGCTCTATGTCATAGCTGTTAAGCTGGTAGCTCAGTGCAAGTCACATCTTGCTTTACATCTAAAAACTAGGTCAGAAGCAAGGTATACATCATCTTGCTTTACGTCTAACAACTGGGTCAGAATCAAGGAACACATCATCTTTTTTTACGTCTAACAACTAGGTCATAAGTAAGGAACACATCATCTTTCTTTACATCTAAAAACTAGGTCAGAAGAAAGGAACACATCATCTTGCTTTATGTCTAACAACGAGGTTAGAAGCAAGGAATCATCTTTCTTTACATCTAACAGTGAGGTCAGAAGCAAGGAACACACACATAATCTTGCTTTACATCTAACAGTGAGGTTAGAAGCAAGGAATCATCTTTCTTTACATCTAACAGCGAGGTCAGAAGCAAGGAACATGCATAGCATCTTTCTTTACGTCTAATAGCGAGGTCAAAACCAAGGAATAATCTTTCTTTACATCTAACAACGAGGTCAGAAGCAAGGAACACACACATCATCTTGCTTTACATCTAACAATGAGGTCGGAAGCAAGGAATCATCTTGCTTTACATCTAACAGCGAGGTCAGAAGCAAGGAACACACACATCATCTTGCTTTGCGTCTAATAATGAGGTCAGAAGCAAGGAATCATCTTGCTTTACATCTAACAACGAGGTCAAAAGCAAGGAATCATCTTGCTTTATGTCTAACAGTGAGTTCAAAAGCAAGGAATCATATATACTCCCCCTTCCAAGGAGGGTCCTTTTGGACTATACCAAGCTTATCTCGAAAGTGTTCAAACTTTACATTAGATAAAGGTTTGGTCAACACATCAGCAACCTGTTCATCCGTGCTAACATATAGGAGGTTCAAGGCTCCTCTCTACACCATGTCATGGATGTAATGATAGATAATCTCTATGTGCTTTGACTTGTCATGGAATATAGGATTCTCTGTCATCTTTATGCAGCTCTAGTTGTCACATAGGATCATGGTTTCTTCCATTTCTAGGTCAAGTAGACCAGTCAACAACTTTCGAAGCCATATAGCTTCGCAGCTAGCAAAACATGCGACAATGTACTCTGCTTCTACTGTGCTGAGAGAAATACTGGATTACTTCCTACTCTTCCATGCGATCATGGCTGATCCCAAACTGAAATAGCATCCAGAAGTATTTTTTCTATCAGCAACGCTTCCTGCCCAATCTGAATTAGTGTATCCACTTAATGTGAAATTTTGAACTCCATCATAACTGATACCATAATCTAATTTACCTTTAAGGTACCTCATCACATGTTTTGCAACCACTAGGTGAACATGTCTGGGTTCTACCAGAAACTGACTCAAGGTGTTCACAGAAAAACAAATGTCCGATTTGGTGTTCGTCAGGTATATCAACGATCCAATAATCTGTCTGTACAGTGTGGCATCTATCAAGTCTGACAAAGTATCGACTAGTAGCTTCAGCTTTGCTTCCATGGGTGTATTCATGGGCTTGCATTCTAACATGTCGAATCTCTTCAGGATTTCAACTGTGTACTTCCCTTGGCTAAGGAAGATCCTCTCTGGACTCTGCCATACCTCAAGACCTAGGAAATAGTGCATTAGGCCGAGGTCTTTCATCTCAAATTCTGAAGCGAGCCTCTTCTTACATTCGATGATGATCTTTTCTTCTCCAGTTAAGAATAAGTCATCCACATATAGTAATAGTATTACTGGCTCATCGTTCATAATTTTGAAGTAGAGATTTGAATCATCTTTACTCTTGGTAAAGCCCAAGCTTGTCAAGAAACTGTCTATACGGCCATACCAAGCTCTAAGATCTTGCTTCAATCCGTATAAGGATTTCTTCAATCTGCAGACATGAGACTTCCTGTCTTCAACCTCAAATCCTTGGGGTTGCTCTATATACACTTCCTCTTCGATAACACCATTCAG
>JZKD02S2047823.1:926538-994618 GCA_000966675.3 Picea glauca
TTCTTTTTGGGAAAAGCCACGAGCGACAAATCTTGCTTTATATTTCTCAATACTTCCATCAGCAACATGTTTTATTTTGAAGAGCCATTTTGATGATACCACATCCTTACTTTTTTTTTTTTTTTTTGGTCTGGGAACTATTTCCCATACATCATTCTTTATTATGGATTGGTATTTATCTGTCATGGAATCTACCCCTTCCTTCTTTTCAATGGCTTCTTCAAAGAAGGTAGGCTCCTCATCTAGGAGATCACACATCAAAGTCGTGTAACTGGAGAATGGCTTTGGTCTTCTCACTTGTCTCGAGGTTCCTTCTGGAACACCATACTTCTCTCCATATTGAATAAGCTCTCTTGCCCAAGCAGGCTTTATTTTATGGGAGAAGGTCATTTGAGGAGGTTCTTGAACTTCTGTTACATCATGGTCTTCAAGAGCTTCCTCATCAGGGGAAGTTACGACTTCCCTCACTGGTTCTGCAGCCCTGGGAACTTCCCTCATGGATTCTGCAATCCTGGGAATTACGGGTTCCTCTTCATATACTTCTTCAAGCTGGCATCTTCTTAATTTCTTAAGTGTTTCTTCTTAATCAAAGGTCACATCCCTGTTGTTCTCAATGTGATGGTGACCTGGTATGTAGATTCTGAAGGCCTTGGAGACCTCACAGTATCCCACATATATTCCCTTCTTTCTAGAGGGTTCCAGCTTGTTTATCTTCTCTTTCGGAATGTGTATGAACACTGGGCAGCCAAATATTTTGAGATGAATTACCTCTGGCTTATTTCCGGTGAATATCTCTTCCGGGGTCTTGAACCCAAGTGCACTATGGGATAATCGGTTCTACACATAAACAACTGCCATTGCTGCTTCTTCCCATAAGCACATAGGAAGATCTTGATCATGGATCATAGTATTCACAGCTTCCAGTATGGTTTTGTTCTTCCGTTCAACTACACCATTTTGTTGGGGATCTTGATCCCAACATCTTTGCAGAATTTCACGAACTCTTTTGAGGTATATTCTTCCTCCATTATCTAACCTGAGTATCTTAATCTTCCTTATAGAAGGGTTCTCTATCAAGGCTTTGAATTCCTTGATCTTGCTAAACACTTCAAATATATCTAGGACTTACGAGAGTAATATTTAATGAATGATACATAGTATACATACCCATTAATGGAGGATGATGGAATTGGGCCACATTCATCTGAATGAATGAGTTCCAGGACTCCTTCTGCCTTGTTGTCCTTCGGAAATGGGTTCTTGATGTTCTTCCCTTGTGCACATCCATTTCATACGCCTTCATGGTCACCTTTGAGTTCTGGTAAACCCGTGACCGCTTTGCATATGTATGGTAGCACCTTATAGTTGATGTGAGCTAATCTTCTATGCCAAAGTTCACATGGATTCTTCAATGGCATGGGTCATGGAAGCTTCTTAGTGACCCTTTAGCTTTATGTGAGTCACCTTCTTCTTTTCCAATGATGATTGCTTCATCTATGGTCTCTCCTTTAGCACGTTTCCTTCTACAACCTTTGCTATAGCTTCCTCATGTGACCTGGAGCAAGGTCAACAAAACAACAAGCAAGAATAATATCCTTCTGATAATATAAAGCAATAGCACGAACAATCATCACAGTAGCTCCTTTAGAGATATCACTTATAATTTATTTGAAGCAAATATTAAGGGTAAGGAATACAATATGAAGTGAGGTCAACACTCTCATAGTGTTGTGACCAAGCATTCTTCCATGGAAACCTGGAACTAACACATGAGGTTTCTCCTAGAGGATGTGTTAGTTGTATTAGGCAAAGTATTTACCTCTATATGGTCACATGCTATCAAGTATAATACTTTACGATGACTGATATCTCAACTATAGTCATCAGCTTGTCATGTGTACCTTTTAATCTTGATTAATCAAACCTGGAGCCTTGTCCTCAAGAATGAGTTCTTTCTTTTCTTCCAGGTTTCCTACACTCAAGTGACGAGTGCTTTATTCAACTTGTCTGTTGTACTAAGACAATACGCTATCTTGACAGAAGGTTAGGTTAGAGGATAAGCTCTATGATCAACTTTTAATCCTTGATCATAGCTTCAACATGCAACAATGATGAAGATAATGTCATGAAAAATAAATGCATATCAGAATAATCACACCTGGGTTGCATCATTCCTCTGAATGTGTTGGATCTTGATATCCTTCTGGATCTATGGAAAGAGATCCCTTCTCATGCAAATACTCTTTAGGGTTTAACCATTAAACATATGTGAGTACATACCTCTGATGGAATTTGTAGGTAGTGGCTCCATCTGGTAGCAGCGGTAATCATTGCCAACTCTTAAGAAAACTTCAAGGGTGATTGCAATTGGTTCTACGGTTGCAACTACAACTGGTACTGCAACTGCAACTGGTTCTGAGACTGCAACTGCAACTGCAACTGGTTCTGAGACTGCAACTGCAACTGCAACTTAGGGTTTTATGAGGAAACCTTATTTTTTCAAACTTCAAATTTTGAGATTCTGATCCAGGGGATAGATGCGTTGAGCTGAGGTGAGTTAGCTGGTGCAATCAGAATTTCGAAAATCCAACTTTTACCCCCTAAAACTTGATTTGCAGATTTCTAGACTGGTGCTTCTGGTTTTCTAGTACTTCTGGTACTTTGGTACTTTTGGTACTTCTGGTACTTTGGTACTTCTGGTACTTCTGGTACTATGGTTTTCTGGTACTTTTTGAAACTAGGGTTTCACTTTCCGAGAGATCTAGCCACTAAAAAGGTGCGCTGATGATGCCAAATTGATCCTTAGGGGAGGGCACAACTTTCTAGATAGTTTTAGGGCTGAAAAGCTTCACTTTTGAAAAACCCTAATTTGTAGGTATGACAACATTGACGTTTTTCTCTTGCGAAATATGCTTCCTTCAGGTTGGCTCTGATACCATGTTAATGTTTATGCCATTATTATAGTTCTTTGCATTTCAATAGATAACAACAACATAAGAACAAGATCACCGAGAAATACAAATTCACAAGAGACATAGCATTTATCCTGGGAAACCCTCTAGGGGAAGAAAACACAGTAAAACTTCCTTATTATAGATTTCCAATACAATGTCAAGAGACAACTCAAACCAATATAGAAAGTCCTCTCCAAGATATGTGCCACTCTCTCTCTCCTTTGCCGGTAACAGATCGGAACTTGTCTCTCAAACTGAGCAAGTGAGTTGTGTCCAAATGAGGTGCTAGCCTCCTTTATTTATACAAGTCTATCATGTGTGAAGTGTCTCTTCACTGGCACGGCTGACTTCTCAAACTGGGTGGGTAAACCCACCTTTATTATATTTCTGGGTCTCTTTAATAACTGTTGGGGCCGACTTCTTATTCTTCCTATTACAATTGTCTTTTGACCAATCTACAAAAGGGAATTTGGTCCTATTACAATAACCAACATGATCAATCCACAATGGGGATTGATCCTATGAATAATATATCAATAATAATAACAATACTCTTTGCAGTTACATTATTTTAATATCAATCAATCTCAGAGGCCAACTTCTGCCACCCATAGAAGAAAATATATGGAGAATCGGAATTTTTTTTTGTATTGGGGGTAGATAATACTAATGATGGTGAGTACACAACAATCTTCACATTGGAAATATAATATGCCTAGAAAATTTTACATCAATATGAAATTGTCGACTTTGTCCTTTTTATACTTTCTATATACTTGAACTTTTAGCCAAACTGGCTATCTCCCAAATGGAGAAAAAATGGAAAATATTTAGTAAGACAAAGTGTAACGATCCATTCTTAATCCCCTAATTAATTGTAGTTAATTACATTTATCAAAGGTGATATATTAGCATAGAGACATTATTGTCATGCCATGACATATGAACACTGTAAATATATCAATTGCTTAATAAATTATGCCAAAAAATTGACAGATGGGTGGAGTACTTTCCATGATACCACGAGAGGGATTAGTGAAGGGTCTTATAAAGGGGATTCATGTGCTAAGGACCCCAATCCACTTTGTTGAATAATTTTTTGGAAAAGAACCCTTATCTCCCTTTATATTAAACCTGAAGTAAATCATTACATAAAGGCATGGTTGGTGGTTGAGGGGGTATTCCAACATAAGTTTATAGGAGTGAGGATGGTACATCCATGGGGAATTTTGGAAAACCCCATCAACATAGAGAGAAATTGAGAATATTCTAGGATAAGAGAAGAGAATGAAAGGGTACATGTAGAAGGGGAATAGAGAAGGGAACACAGAAAATGTCATGTTGTACAAGTGTAGGAGCAGAGATCTTGTGCAGAAGAAGATAAAGTAGATTTGGGTGGAAAGAACCCATGAGAAAAAAATAAATGTTTGGGATGAAATGTGGAAGAGTCCACGAGTAAGAGAGAAAAGGAACGCACAAAGAAGGTGAGAGAAATGT
This sequence comes from Picea glauca, assembly GCA_000966675.3. NCBI lineage: Eukaryota > Viridiplantae > Streptophyta > Pinopsida > Pinales > Pinaceae > Picea > Picea glauca. The sequence continues at coordinate 930,990 of JZKD02S2047823.1, forward strand.
TCATAGCTGTGGAGAAATCACGTGTAGAGTAGATAGACACAAATCATAGTAAGAGTGATTTCATGGTTGGCTTAAAAACCAAACCTGAACTGAGTAGGAGAAGGTCGTAGGCTTGATGCTTGTTGGATAAAAATTGACACGGGAAGGGGAGGGTGTTGAGGGAAAATGTAGCCATGAAAAGACTCCATTGTGCAGAGGAAATCCAACTAGGAAGGCATATAATAAACACATGTATGCCCTCGGCATGGTGGGTATAAGGGGTTATCAACTAGTGGTTAATGTGAAGGAGGGTGGCCTTCACACTTTGAATTTATCTGATTTTATAAGGAATCCCCTAGTGGTATCATAGCCTAGCATGGGGGTGGAGATATTGCAAAGAATACTAGTGCATTTGAGCCTATGGTTAGGTATAAAAACACTCACCCTTAGTCAAGTGGGTTGACTATAGACCTTTAAGTAGAAAAGTCTCCCTTGTACTTTCATTTATATTTTGTAAAATATGTGAAGAGGCATGCTTGTACAATAAATTGGATTGTATGGTTATGAGCATGAATCTATAAGTAAAGTTAATGATTGTGTGTCTAAGTTTCTTGTGTGTATAGTAGTGTATTTGCAGTGTTTGATTTACCTGTGATAGGGATCAGGGTAATAAGTTGATGATTGAATTGGATGTAATGTGCATGTTTTTCTTTCCTAAGGTGTATGAATTAATAAGTTGCAAATACCTATGGTTGAAATCCCTTCTCTCGGAATTCACATGGGATATATAGTTGTGTAATTCCTTGTAAGTTCAGAAATTCTACATGTTGGTTTATTCTATTTGAATGCATAGGTAGATGCCCTAAAGATTCATGGCCAAATATCTAAGAATTGTATGAATCTCTATGCGTGGGTGTTGAATGTTCATATACTCAGGGATTAATGATTCCCTTGAGTTTCATATTCTTTAACTTTAGAAAGATAAGTATGGGAGTGAGCTCCAAAAAGATCCTCTATTTTAGAAAAGGGTTGGTAAACCAAAGTTGTATAGGACCTATATATTCGAAACCTTATTATTATTCAAACTCATTACGGTGTAGGTTCTATTATGGAAACCCCAAGGTCTCAGCATGGCCAAGCTCTATACATATATTTCCCTTGTACAATCTCCTTGGGTTTCGATGTTGAAGAACTGCGAATTGATTTTTCCCCTTTTTATTTTATGGAAATTCCTCAGTGTAGAAAATATCAGATAGAAAGTTGGAAGATCCTATGGAAGTTGAAGTCCCATTTTATTCAAATTCCTAGGCATGGAAACTAGATATGGAAACATGAGAAAGTGACATCATGATGACATTGAGCCACATGTTAGTGATGTGGTAGTGACATCATGGATTTACGCAATGGAAATTTACCCATGGTAGAGCCACAATGGTGGGTTGCAATGATCTATGCCTTAAGTCCAAGGAAAAAAGGGCTAAGTGTTGAGAATTAATCTCAATTGTTCATTGGATAACATGATTTGAGCTCAACCATCCATTGGGTATCGATGGTTGGAAGGGCCAAGTTTTGGGGATAGGATTGCAAAGATAATCCTTGTGGGTGGGTGAATTTCATGGTAAATCTTTAGGTAAATTATATAGAATAATTTCCCGACTATGATAGAACCTCCATGAAGGTGTCAAGGGAAGAATCTTATAGAGGGAAAAGGTTCACATGAGTAGGATTGTAGGGTAGGCTCATGGGATAGGATCGCAGGAATAAGTCTGTAGGAAAGGTAAGAAGTGGTTAAGTTGACTGTTTTGTGGTCTGTGGTAAAAACCATGAATCTTGGAAAGTGTGATATCCTAATGAGATGAGCCCATCAGTGAAAAATGAAAAAAAGATGAGATTCATTGGAATAACAGAAGAAGAAGATGACCACATTAGTGAATGGTGATGTGTGTGCCACATCAACTGGGTGACAAGTGGAGGATTTTCATTGAGTACATGCCAACAAGGGAAGACATATCAGAGGATTCCATGTGTTAGGTGACAGGTGGAAGAGGGAAGGTGTCCTACTATTGCAAAATTGGGATGAGTAGGAGAGATATTGGTCGAGCTTTCATAAGTTCAAGGAGAATCCTAGGCCATTGGTTTCAATCAATCAGGACCATCTGAATTATTGGGGGAGCATGATGTCGTGGGATATGACCTGTGGAAGTATATTCATGTGTGTTAGTTTAAAGAGATCACGTGCATGAGCTCAATAGGCCTACAGGGAAAGTGATCACAAGAAAACCTAGAAGAAGTGTGCTTTGTGACTCCCAATGGCATGAACCTACAAAAGGGGGAAGGTGATAGCTTCGTGAGTCGTGGTCTATGGGGATATTTTTATGTGGAGGAACATGTGACCCCCGTAGAGTTGAGTTCGACCATAGTGTTTTGGGGCATAGGCTTTGGGAGAAATTCTCAACTTGGTAAGTTGATCACCCCCCGGGAGACTACCCACGCATGAAGGGCTTTGAAAGACTACATACCTGCATCTGATGGGTTACAGTAGGTCCAAGTTATCTAGCAAGAAAGGGATATCTCCACGTGGAAGCCAATAGGTTGATGTTTTCATCTAGCACACATGGTGTGGGTCCACTAGACAAAGTGATGTCATCTCCAGAAAATTTTGTAGAATCTTTTAGAGTCCATAAATTTCCAACTAGAGCTCAATTTTGAGTGCGATTATAGTTGTTGGAAATATCTTTAGGAGAATAACTAGATTATGGGATCATAATTGACAATGGAGTTATGGTATGGAAGAGAAAAGAGAAGGAAGGAAGAGGAAATTTTGTACATCCCACCAACCTAAGGGGTATTAGGGGGTCGAGTGTGGTAAAGTGTTGTATAAAGAATTTTTTATATATTTATGATTTTGGGTCCCTTTTCCTCCTATGAAGATCCTAAAAATCCCTCAAATGCCTCCTCGAATAGTGGGTTTTGGCCTATTTTTTCATATCCATTCCAAACCTCTTGGAATTTGGCCAATTTCTCTAATCCATATGTTCATGTCTGCTCCAACAACTTAGTGTCAAAATTTCATCAGTAAGAACACCTTTGTCAAAGAATACCACCCTATTATTCAAAAACCCATAATATGCAATTTTTGGAAATCTAGAGTAAAATCAACTATTGGCCCTCATGGAAATTTCATGGTCCTCCTTAGTATGGACCTACTTATGAAATTTCACAATAATCTAAGATTTCTTGCTCCTATTATGTACATTTTTTTTAGATATGTCATCATCTTGCTGAAGTGCATCCTAGTTGACATGGAATGACATGTGGTTACTGATGTGGAGATGGTATCCACCTATCAAATCCCGATGTATCCATGTCACCACCCTTGCATTCTCATCCTTTTGTGGTGCCACTTACCTCTTTCATATTACTTTATAATTTATTTATTATTACTTTATTTAATTGTGGGCCACTTCGTACCCTCACTATCCTTTTCTGCCACTTGGCATATTTTATAAATGAAAATGGGATAGGGATTCCCATTATATCTAGAAAAATCCGCTTGGCACCTTCTCATCAGGCGATGTGCCTAGCAGGGTTCCATCTTAAACAATCTTCAGCTAATGCACATGTTTTCCCATCGTAGATCTCAGATCTAGGGTTGATATCGATTACATGTTGGAAACTATCATGGGGTTTAATTACCCCAGTGACCCCATAGATGATTACCTTGGTTTTCCTAGGGGACACATGTCTATCCCACATTAATTATGGGTCCCCAAGGAACCCACACAAAACCTCCTTTTGGCCCATAACCTCATTTGTTGACGTAGTTGCTCGCCACTCTAGACCTTGCCAACTAGGCACCCCAACTTTACCTAGTATCACCCTAACACCTCCATGTCACCCTACCACTCAAAATCACCAGTAAAACTCCATGTCACCAGTATGGTCCACATCACCATTTTGACCAAATTTTCCGAAAAAATTGGAATTTCGAAAATATACATATTTTCCCATTTTTTTATACATATTTCTTCATAAGCCCACCATCGATTTACTAGACTTGGATTTATTGGATTAATTGACCTTGTATATACCAAATCAATGCATGTACCCATTAATTTGACATTTTAGAACCAATTTTCTTATTGAATTTAAACTATAATTGGGGATTTTCACCCAGTTTCACCATTTTCCCCCAAAGTTGCCTAGGTTGAAGCTACGTAATTGTGAATTATAAAATTTGATCTTCCATGTGCTCTTAATAGTAAACCAATTCATGGATTTAAATCATTATTCCATAATCAATGAATTCAGAACATTTTCCCAATTTCTCTTCTCAAGGAATTCCATCAAACAGTTGGTGTGCAACCTGCAATTTATTTTTTCCAAATTATCCTTGTACCACTTCCATTCAGGTTTATAGAATCTACCCCACACTATCTAGGAAATTTGCATACCCCATAAATTCCTTAATTACAAGAATTACACGATTTCCACATAGACATTTTACCAAACACTTTTTCTACAACCTATAACTCGTTCAAATTTTAACAATTTTGGGATTTTCCCCTAGTTATTATCTATAGCACTTCCATACTGGTATAATATTTCTATCTTCACACCATCTGAAAAATTCCAAGTCCATGAATTTTTGAAATACAACCTTTACACAATTTTCCACACACACATTTTGTTGGAACATCAAGCATTGATGGTTCATCACACTTCTCTTGGATTTAGTCGGTTGAGTGGTTGACCTACATCTAGAAATAGTTGATTAGGTGATCAACTCAATCTCTACATTAGTCAACTTTTGACTTTGGAAAAGCGTGGAAAGCACAAAACCTCCTAGAGTTGGTTCACAGTGATGTATGTTGCATTAATATTCCTTCCTTGGAAGGTGCAAGGTATATTTTGGCCTCCATTGACGATCTCTCTCATTTCACTTGGGTCTATTTTATGAAGAATATGAATCTTGTCATTGAAAATTTCAAAGAATTTAGAGCCTTTGCTGAAAAGCAATGTGGCTGATCCATCAAGTTTCTGAGATCAAACAATGGTGGTGAGTATGTAAATCATCCTTTTGAAGAATAACTAGTTCGATATGGTATTAATTGGAAGCAGTCAATTCCTCACACACCTCAATAGAGTGGCATCAGAAAATACAAGAACTAGACATTAATAAAAAATGACTAGATGTCTTTTGTAGACCAAAGATATTCCTCCTTGCTTCTAGGTTGAAGCAGTGTATTGTGAAAACTATGTAGTCAATCACATAGCGACTCGAGTTGTTCCTTCCATGACTCCATTCGAATGATGGTCTATAAAGAATCCTTCATTCAACCACCTTCGCTTCTTTGGATGTGTTTTCCAGGCTCATATTTCCAATGATTGTAGAAATAAGTGGTTTGAAAAGATTCATGCTTGCATCATGATGGGATACTCAAGATTTGAAAGCCTATCAACTATTTGATCATGTCAAATGACAAATCATTATCATACAAAATATATGGTTTGATGAGGAGTCTTATGGAGTCAAGTTTATGAATGTCTCTTCTAGACTACTACATGATGACCCCCTTGATGTTCTCTCCTACACTCATTCTCCTATTCCATTTTTCAGTCCTTTGACTGATCATTCGAACTTTGTTCTTGTTTCAACTATAATGTCAACCTATGGTTTGATTATTCCATCAATATCTATTTTTACTGTTCCTCCATCTTCGTTGACTAAAATTCTTCTGACTTTTGATCGACCTAATGTAGTGAACAACAATTCACTTGTTTCTTGTCAACCCAAATGGACTACTAAAACAATTGAAGTTGTTGGACTTGATGTTAGTAGTGTTTCCTCTATGATGCAGTAGTATTTCTCCACCTCAGCACGCACCAGCTGATTAGCACGAGCGATGCACATTCAAGGAAGGGAGAGGCGCAACCCTTTCATTTTGGACTTTGAAAATCTAAGCGTGATCAAGGCATTTGATGTTGACAAGCTGGAAGAGCCAAGTTGTGCGTTCGCACAAGCTGGAGATAAGGTCACCATTAAGTGGTTGACAGTAGGAGGGATCTACATCCGATTCAGATCAGATTTCCATCATTGTAATCTACCTCGATAGTCAACCATTTTTGAATGGTGATTAGACACCACTAGATTAGTTTGCAGGGAAGCTAATCGAGCCCCTCTTGTATAAATTGTTTCTAGTAGGACATATATAGAATATGGGTAGAGAATGCATAGAAGATAGGGAGAGAAACTCAGAGAGCCGAGACTCAGTTGTAGTCTGGACTCAACCATTTGTAATTTGATATTCTACCATTAATAGAAAAGGAACATTTTTTTTCTGTTTGTCAATTTCTGTGTAATGGATGTGTGGATGTTTTGTTGTGAATGTCATTTGTATGAATTTGAGCTGTATATGTATATTAGAAATCATCTGCAGGGATAGAGATATGATTTTCTATCTGTGAGTGTGTCGAATTAAGTTTGGTTCTCTAGGATAAGTGCAAGGAGTGTGTGACATACGGTGGAAACTCTATGAGCCGACACAAGGAGTGCGTGTCTAAACTCGGTGGAGTCAGAAGGGAAGTTGGCAGGAGGGCATACCGGGATAATTCACAGACTCAGGAGGAAATTTCAAGGTGGTGAAGTATCTTGGAAAGGAAGACTTTGTAGAAGGAAACATATCACAAAGTTATTGAACACTCTGTAACACTATGCTAGGAGGGCATGGAGCAAGTACGAGAGTGTACCTGAGAAACACATTCTGAAGTGTTGAGATCCTTAAGAGAACCCCAGGGTTGTTGAACACTATTAGGAAGAAAGTATTTGCAAGAGTGCATTGACAAAGGAAAGAAGATGCCTTAAGACCTTCAAGCAAGCTAAGGGAGAAGCTGTCAAAAATATTAGCCGAGCGCAAGGAGTGCACCAGGATATTGTAACTTCATCTTACAAGCTCAGGAAGAAGGGCACTAAGTTTCTAGGAGGAAAAGAGAAAGTCCACTGAAGGACACAGAGGAAATGAGAACCTTGGAAGTTTTCAAGTCAAGCAAAGTCGCAGAAGAGTTTGCACAAAACTTTGCAATGAGTGTAGAAGAAGTTTGAGAACATCCGATGTATCGAAAAGGAAATTGCGCTAAGTGTGACAAAGGTGGTCAAGGACTTGTGAAGTCCCAAAGACCATGGAAACTGTCCATCATCGGAGAAGACATGTGGTATAAGATCGATAAATACAGGAGTGAGTGCTCTAGAAGGTTGGCCAAGAGAGAACAAGGATCTTTGCGGAGTCATGGAGAGAAGAGTTGATCCTGGTTGCAGTTGTTGGGAAGGGCACATGGAAGAGATCCACAGAATTCAAAGGAAGAACCCTTTGGAGGAAAGACAAGAAGGATAACAACTGAAGAGTTGGAAACGAAGTAATCCTTGCCATCCATTGAGATAGGACACATGGTGTCAGATCAACACTTTGTCAGTTCGTAAGTAGGGAGAGACAGAGATAGGAGATGTAAAAAATCTTGAAGGCCAGAGTCCAAAACGATCATGGTCATTGATCAGAAGTAGGGACGGGGACCATTGATCCTCGCACCGTCAGAATTTGTGATTCAAAGTTTGAGGATGTAAGAGTTGGCTATCTAGGAAAGAGTCGAAGCCCAAAGCCTTAAGTTCCTTGTGTGGTGGAGCCCCTAGACATAGCTTGAGGTCACATGATAGAAAGGTCTTGCACCCAAGAGAAAGAGAGGACCTGTGATAGAGGTTTTGGGTTCCAGTAGGGAGCCGAAGAGTTAATCAAACTCAGGTGTTTCAAACGATCCTAGACCAGGAGGTCACACTGCCCCGAAGGAGAGGAGAAGGGAGTGGGGTCTGCAACAGAGTGGTAACAGAGCTTGATTTTATCTTCATATCATATGAAAAAGAGTAGACAAAGGAGATACTCTGATACCAACAGAATGGTATCGGAGCTAATACAGAATTGACTTTTGTAGGAAAGGGAGACAAAGTGTGATACTCTATTGAGATTGTTGCATGGTGTGCAACAGATGGTAAACAGTCAGGTGGACTGTAGGTGAAGCAGGATGGTCGTTGAAAGTCATAAATGTGGTCAAAGGGGAGTCTTCCCACAACAAAGTAAATCGGAGATAGACAAGGAGCTCAGAGAAATTTGAGCCAATATGGAGATGCTAGCATTTAATATGTAGTAGGAAGAAAAGGTGTGCTAGAGATACGAGTGGCCTTTGAAGAGGACAACTAAGTAGCCTGTTCAAAATTTGTTGGCTCAAAATTAACAACCAATATTGAGGAGGTGGTTGAGGCATGCTGAAAACTTCATCATATCTGGGAGGAATCTCGTAGGTTGCCAGGTGGGCAATGTGAAGGGATTAGTGGATCTCATAGACTATCAGGAGGGTAGAGGAGACATACTAAATTGGCAAGTAGGAAAGGGAGAAGAGATGAGCTCATATGAGAGTTCTTGCCAGCAAGGGATCTTGACAGATGGGGATTCGTGTGGAACTGTGAACCGTGTGAATGAAGATGATAAGAAGTTAAACACTCCCATCGCCAAAGAGAAGGATCAGAGGAGCGTTCTAGTCATTAGAGGAGTTGAGATATTCCTGCCAAGAAGCCAAGGAAAGGTTAGCATAGATGTTGCAGATGCAACAGAAGAACACCAAGTTGAGACTGTCGTGAAGGAGGAGGAACACATACTGGACTCTGTCCCAACAGAAGGGGAGTGCCTAGTTGAGTTGCTTACTCAGTGGGAATTGGAGTTAAAGGCACTGGAGGATTGGTTGGATAATCCAGAACCAGAAGGTGGCTACCATGAAATAGCCATGCCAGAGGAGACACACCAACATGAGTTGTAGCTGGAGGAAGCTGGAATAGAACCAGCCAAATAACTGATAGGAGTCAATCTATCAAAAGAAGTAGTTGAACAATAGTTCAGTGGTGAGACTACAAAATTGGAGTTTGCAGCAGAGTGGCTAGTTAGTGTCACAGAAGATGAAAACAACATGGGAGGTTAGAATGATACACCCATAGAGAGACATGAAGATTTACAACCAAGAAGACTGTATAAAGAAACCCAGTCGATGAAGCAACTGGAGGAGGTGATACAGGAGATAAGGGAGCTAATGTTGAGGTCAGCAAAAGAAATGATCAACAAGGAGTAGTTGGAAAAAAAGGAACCTGCACTAGCAGAAGGGGATATGCAACAACAACAAAGAAGAGGAGAAGAAGGACAACTCCAGAAGAAAGTTTGGGATCTAGGAGGATTTCAACAGAGCTGGGAATCTCATGAGCAAGGGCTCATGAATTTTCATAGCCATGGAGTATGATGTAGGAGCATTGCTCCACCTCAGCACGTGCCAGTTGATTAGCATGAGTGGTGTGCATTCAAGGAAGGGAGAGGCACCACCCTCTCATTTTGGCCTTTGAGAATATAAGAGTGATCAAGGCATTTAATGTTGACAAGATGGAAGATCCAAGTTGTGCCTTCACACAAGCTGGAGATAAGGTTTCCATTAAGTGGTTGATTTTAGAAGGGATTTGCATCTGATTCAGATTAGATTTCCATCATTGTAATCTACCTCAGTAGTCAGGCATTTTTGAATGGTGATTAGAAACCAATAGATTAGTTTGAAGGGAAGCTCATCGAGCCCCTCTTGTATAAAACTCTAGTATTGTTACTAGTAGGACATATATAGAATATGGGTAGAGAATTCATAGAAGATAAGGAGAGAAACTCAGAGAACTGAGACTCAGTTGCAGTCTAGACTCAACCATTTGTAATTTGACATTCTACCATTAATAGAAAAGTAAAAAAAAAAAATTGTTTGTCAATTTCAGTGTAATGGATGTGTGGATGTTTTGTTGTGAATGTCATTCGTATGCATTTGAGTTGTAGATGTATGTTAGAAATCATTTGCAGGGATAGAGATATGATTTTCTATCTGTGAGTGTGTCGGATTAAGTCTGGTTCTCTAGGATAAGTGCAAGGAGTGCACGACAGAGGGTGGAAACTCTATGATCCGATGCAAAGAGTGCGTGTCTGAACTCGGTGGAGTCAGAAGGGAAGTTTCCAGAAGGGCATACCAGGATAATTCATAGACTCGCGAGGAAATTTGAAGGTGGTTAAGTACCTTGGAAAGGAAGACTGTATAAAAGGAAACACTACACAAAGTTACTGAACATTATGTAATACTCTAGCAGGATGGCATAGAGAAAGTAGGAGAGCATACCTGAGCAACACATTCTGAAGTGTTAAGATCCTTAAGAGAACTCCAAGGTTGTTGAACACTCTGAGGAAGGAAGATTTTGCAAGAGTGCATTGACAAAGGAAAGGAGATTCCTTAAGACCTTCAAGAAAGATAAGGGAGGAACCATCGAAAATATTATCTAAGCGCAAGGAGTGCGCCAGGATATTGTAAGTTCATATTTCAGGATTGGGAGGAAGGGAATTAAGTTTCTAGGAGGGGAAGAGAAATTCCACTAAAGGACACAGAGGAACTGAGAACTTTGGAAGTTTTCAAGTCAAGCAAAGTCGCAGAAGAGTTTGCGCAGAACTCTGTAAGGATTGTAGAAGAAGTTCGAGAAAAACCTAAGTCTCGAAAAGGAAATTGTGCTAAGTGTGAAAAAGGTGGTCAAGGACTTGCGAAGTCCCGAAGATCATGAAAAATGTCCATCATCGGAGGAGACAGGTGGTAAAATATTGAGAAATCTAGGAGCGAGTGCTCCGAAATGTTTTCCAAGAGAGAACAAGTATCTTCACGGAGTCGTGGAGAGCAAAGTTGATCCTAGTCGTAGGTGATGGGAAGGGCACGTGGTAGAGATCGATGGACTTCAGAGGAATAACCCTTCATAGGAAAGACAAGGGGGAGAACACTCAAAGAGCTAGGAACGAAGTAATCCTGGTCGTCCATTGAGATAGGACACGTGGTGTTAGATCAACACTTCTCTAGTTCACAAATCAGGAGAGACAAAGACAGGAGATGTGAAAACTCCTGAAGTCCAGAGTCTGAAACAATCATGGCCATGGATTGAAAGGAGGGACAAAGAATTTTGATCCTTGCACCATCAGAATTCACGATTCACATTTCAGGGAAAAACCCAAAGATCGAAGCCCGAAGCACCTTGTGTGGTGGAGCCTCGGGACATAGCCCGAGGTCACACAATAGAAATTGACTACACCCAAGAGAAAGAGGGGACCTATGATAGAGTTTTTGGGTTCCATCAGGGAGCCGAAGAGTCAATCTGACTCAGGTGTTTCAAACGATCATAGATCAGGAGGTCGCGCAACCACGAAGGAGAGGAGAAGGGGGTGGGGTCTGCAACAATCTAGATGATGAACTCAAAGTCAAAAGAAACATGTCAGTGTTACATTGATGACTCGTGTTGTTGAACTTATGATCTTGTTTCCTACTCAGATGCTCAAGGATGACTTCAATGGGAATAGGATATGTAGACATAAATTGATTCTTTGTTGAAGAATCACACTTTGAACTTAGTTCCCTGACCATAAGGAAAGAACATTGTGAAGTGTCAATTTGTCTACATGACCAAATTTACCTCTAAAGGTGTTGTTGAGAGACACAAAGAATGTCTGATTGCAAAGGTATTTTCTCAACAAGAAGGTATCAACTACACTAATACCTTTACCCCTGTTGAAAATATGAACTATGTTCGACTGTTTCTTTCCCTTGTTGATCATTTTGGATGGAAAATCCATCATATGGATGTGAAGAGTGCTCTTATTCATGGAAACTTATTTGAAGAAATTTTCATGGAACAACCACTTAATTTTGTGATAGATTCCAACTTGGTTTGTTCACTCAAGAAGTCGCTTTATGGTTTGAAACAAGCTCCCAGAACTTGGTATGATAAGATCAACAATTTCTTTCTTCGACTTGGTTTCAAATGTTGTGAATCCTATCACAACTTGTATGTACTCCATACCAACAGACACACCTTGATTGTTTTTTTATATGTATATGACCTTCTCATTACTATAAATAATATTGGTCTCATTCTTAGATTGAAGAAACAACTTGCTGACTCCTTTGACATGATAGTTCTTGGTACTCTAAATTATTTTTTGGTTCTTCAAGTATTACAACTATGTGATGGTTTTTTCATTTCTCATTCTAAATATGTGATGGATATTTTGACATGTTTTAAGATGGCCTATTGTAATCATTTTCCTACTACTTTTAAATCTAGAGTAAAGCTCACCAAGACCTGTCAAAATCCCAAAGTTGATGCTACACTTTATCGACAACTAGTTGGAAGCCTTATTCATCTTACTCATAGTCAACATGACATTTCCTTTGTTGTTAGTATGGTTTCTTGGTTTATGCAAGACCCTAGAGAAATCCATTGGAAAGTAGTCAAACAAATTGTATGACATCTCAAGAGTACCACTGATTTTGGTATCAAGTAGTGTCAAATTTCATATTCATTGGTTGGATTCATTGAAATTGACTAGGATGGCGACAATGATGATCATAAGTCCACTTTCTTATATGTGTTTCATCTAAGAAATTGACCATTGGTGTGGTCATGTAAGAAACATAGGGTATTCTCCTTGTTGACTATATAAGTAGAATATTGTGGCATCATTCAGGCACGTAGTGAAGCAATATGGATCTTCCAACTTTTAGGTGAAATTAACCTTACTGTTCAGACCTTGACTAAAATCTACTCTAATAATCAAAGTGTCAGATAGGTTGCTAACAATCTTGTTTCTCACAGTAGTATGAAGCATGTTGAGATCCATGCAAACTATTTGAGATAGTTAGTTCATGAGAACATTGTCTCTCTTGAATATTGTATAAAAAATGATTAGTTTGATGATATATTCACTAAACCTTTAGCTGAAGATAGATTTATCAATCTCTATACGATGATTGGGCTTCATAAAGCTGCAATTATGGGGGGGTATCATGATGATGTAATTTTACCTCTTGATTCTCCAGAGATGTCTGTTGATGGGGGGTTGTTGGAACATCAAGCATTGATGGTTCATCAAACTTATCCTGGATTCAGTCGGTCGGGAGGTTGACCTACATCTGGAAACATTTGATTGGGAGATCAACCAGATATCTACATTACTTGGTCGAGTAGTCAACTTTTCTATCGGTCGAATAGTTGACCAACAGTCAAATATATTCGGCCGGTGGATCGACCAGTCCAACAATCAACTACGAGTTGGACACATGGATGTGTTGATATTATGGTAGTTGTAGGAGGTATTAAAATCTGTTGATAGTATGGTAGTTGTGGGAGGTATTAACCTCTACGTGTAACCTTTGATGAGACTATAATATTCTGGGAAGAAATAGAAACCCTAAACCAATGTGTAGAAACCCTAGAAGACATGTCAGATCAATAAAATAATTAATATTTAAGTGTTAACCTATAAAAGAAGAAGTCGACCTAGACAAGTGACAAAGAGCACTATAAATAAGAGGGTGCTAGAGCTCATTTGTCATTTTCACACTCTCACAACTACACAAGACTAGTGGTGCACAATTTTGAGAGGGAGTGCAGCCGCAGCTACTACAACTGGGATTTTGACTTTTGGTTGTGGTTGGAATTTCTACTTGGTTATGGTTTGGATTATTTTCTTGGTACTATAGCCTTGGAGAGAGATATGCTATCTTGGTTGGCTATTGGTTTTAAGGATTGCTTCCGGAATTATTCTATCTGTCAAGGTTAAAGGTGCTTGGGGGTGGCTTTGTGCCTATGGTTGGGTGAAAATATTGCTATATTGTCTATGGAAAAATGAGCACATCTATTTTATTATAATAAGTTATGAGCCCACACTCTCTTCAGACAGTATAACCATTGGAACATAAATTGGGAAGTTATTTGTTAAGCTCATTACGACACCATTTACAGTTGCAGCTAGGTTTTTCTGATTATGCAGCTGCAACAAACCCTAACCCTTGTGTTCAGGCATTCTAGAGAAGCATTTGACCTAATTCCTTGAGATCCTAGTGTGCCCTAGCCTAACACACCTCTTGGTACCCTCAGCCAGCAAAAATGCTAGGTTTGAGGTTTTGGTCAAATTCAAAGTTTGATTAGTCAAAGTCAAAGTTTGACTAATCAAATTCAAAGGTTGACCGATAAAAGTCAAAGGTTGACTTCTGGTAAAATTAATTTTGTGATCAAAGTTGATATTTTAGAGTTTCTAGCTTATTCTAATATTGAATCTAATCTCTTCTTGTCAAGATGATATCTAGTTTCAGATTGGACGACGAGATGGATAATGCTACAAGACTCCAAAGGTATGCACTTGTATATGCTATACAAGTTATATCATCTAGAAAAACATGACTCTATTTGCAGGGAAAGTACTAGAGACCTTTTCCAACATGTAATATTGGATTCAGTGCATTAATAGGAAGAATCACACCCTCCATAACAGTTGAGGCTTTAGGTTCTAGGTTTGATTAAATTGTTAAGCTTCAAATTTGTATATAAAGGGTGATAGTTGCTACATTACAAATTGTGAAAGAAGTCTTTGAAAGGTTCTATTATTTCTAGGTGCAATGAATACTTGAATGCATATGAATACCATTGATATAGATGCTTATTGTACATGTTTGCAAGATGAACTAACATTTCCTCTAGAGAGATATTTCTTGTTTGCTCTTGTTGTTATTGTTCCAGGAAGGTACCCTTGTGAAATATGTTTGATGAACAATCCTTATAGAAGATGTCATAGAAGGAGTTTATAAGGCTGACACAACTGCTAGATCAGAAGGAATCAAAATAGATAGAAACAAACTTAAAGAGACTCAGAGTAGTCAGAATCAAGGAAGTTAGGAATCAAAAGGAAACTAGAATAGGTTTGTGACACTTTGTAGAAAGAAAAGAGAGATGTATAAGACATAAGCATGGACTCTCTCAGATGGAGGGAGATGATCACATAATTACAAAAGAAGAGCATGCATATTTCTCATTCAGGCATGAAGTTGCGATTATGAGGAAGCTAATCCCCAACGATATGATCCATTGAAAAACAATATGTAAATGATATGAAGTATTTATCCATGTTGTTTATTGGAAGTAGAAGACATGATAAGAAGCACGTGTTCAGCTTGACTCTAGAAGAAGTCTTCTTCGAAAATAAGCCTTAAATATCCTTGGTTATAAATATACATTTATGTTCCTATGGAGGAAGGAAAAAGTTGCAGCCTTCAGGAAAGAAGGGCATGTAAACTATATAATATTCCATGGACTCCAAAGTTGAAGAGAAAAATGTGGAAGAACATGAATATTCCACGAAATAAAGAAAATTTAGAACAACCAATTGAACCAGTTTGAACCCACAAGAAGTAGTCAAGCAGAAGGAATGGAAGGAAGTTGTGATGAAGAACAATGTATGTGAGAAATTGTGAAAAATAATTAATCATTGATAGATACAAGGAGAGACTCAAGTATATAAGGGTCTCCCAGAAGGAGGGAGAAGACTATGTTGAAAGCTTGTTCCAATAACTAGACATACCTCTACTTGAGCCATTATATCTGCTGCAATATCCATGGGTTGGATTTTACATCAGATGAATGTAAAGATTGTTCTTCTCAAACAAAGTAATTGAATAAGAAGCATATGTAGAGCAACCTCAAGGTTTTGAGGTATACCATAAAGATACCCTTGTATGCAGATGGAAGAAGACCTTGTATGGATTCAAATAAACTTGGTGCATAGCCTTCTTGACGCTTGAATCAGTCAGGACTGAAACGAAAACCTCACAAGGATGTAAATCCTCTTGCATTTTTATAGAGGTGGTACTCCTCTTTAATTTGAGATTTTCTTATGATAGATATTCATAATGTGGGACTTTGCATAAGTCCATCATGGTAATCAAATAAATAAAATATTACAAGAAAGATAAAAATGTTTTGTTTTTATTTTAAAAGAAAGTTCCTGAGAAAGTACCAGGAATCACACACTTCACACATTTAAAGCAAATAAACAAAATTTCCTCAAATCCAACATAGTTTTGTTTATTATTTGGGTTGGTTGTCATTGATGTCAACCCTTGAAGAAAGTCGAGTAGTGAATTATGGTAGCACAAAGGTTTGGGTAATGGACCCAAGTTTGTTTGATCTATAATGGTATGATTTTTAATATATTTGAAGGTAAGACTATTATGGATGAATAGTATATGTCATGCCATTTCTGGTGTTATGTGAAACATCACATAACTCCTCACAGTTAGAGAGTTAAGGCCATGTGAAGTTGAAGAACCTTGATGAGTCATCTAGAAGTCCCAAAATGTCAAAGTATTCAAAGTGGTTGCAAACAAGATATTTTTTAAATAATAAAGTGAAGTGATGAGTGTACTATAAGTCAAAGTGGATATAAAAGAAATTATTTAAATAATAAAGTTAATGGAGAAATTACTAAGTGGACAAGTGGTTAGAAGTGGGTTAGCCCTGAAATAAGGAAAGTGGGTTAAGATGGTTAGAAGGTAATTTAAATAATAAAGTGAAGTTATGAGTGTACTAGAAGTCAAAGTGGATACAAAATAAATTATTTAAATAATAAATTTAATGGAGAAATTACTAAGTGGACAAGTGGTTAGAAGTGGCTTAGCCCTAAAATAAAGAAAGTGGGTTAATATGGTTAAAAGGTAACCCCTTGAGGAAGCTACATGAAAGTATAAATAATAGGCAAGACTCTCTCATTTTAATCACACTTGAGAATATTGAATATCTACAAGTGACTAAGTTAACCAAAGGATATCTAAGTTGAATTTTAGAGGGAAGGTGAAGTAAATAAGACCGAAATTCAAGGGAGTATAAATTCTTTTGATGATGCTTTCTAAGGTATGTTATTTACATGTCATCTCACCATTTTCGCAATAAATGTTTTTCTATAATGCTTCAGACCGTGAAATTGGGAGGTCGTTAATGAAACATATCCAAGTAGTTGTGATAAAATTTCAGCTTGTGGGTTGTTTCATTTTTGGAGTTACACTCCGTGGAAAATAGGGTTTGTGGCTAGTCCTTAAACTAGTCTAAAACACGTGTTTTGGGTAAAAACGTCATAACTTCTTCATAACAGATCCAAATTCAATAAGAAAAAATGTATTTTTTAGATTACAGTCTTTAGTATTCTTTTTTCCATTTTCATATCCATACAAAAAATATTATGTGTGGGGCACGCTCTACAAGTTCTCTCCCTAGAATAAGCCAGAATTCAACAAGGTATACCATTTTTGCTATAACTCATTTTCTGAGAGGTTCCAAGTGGTGAAACCTGGAGGAATTTCATAAAAGACGTTGAATAACATTGTGTACTATTTTTAGAGATTTTTTCATTATAGGTACATAGTTATGATTATTTCAAGTTAGGGTTGTTGACTAATCCAAAATTAGTCATGTGAGACTAAAATAAAGTTTGATGAAAATGCTAGTCTCTTGTTGTTATAGTTAAGGAAGGTTTGCAGGTATGTGATAATATACACCAGGTCTATTACAGAGTTACAAATCAGATTTGGATGATGAAATTGATGAGGGGTTTTGGTTGAGGTACATGTTGGGTACATGGTTGAGACAAGTAGTTGATGAGTTGGCACATACATGAGGTGTATAGTTGATGATGGTGGTACATCTTGATGAGTCATAGTTTATGTGTATTTGATGCATGATTGGTACATATTTGGTGCATGGTTTATGTACTCGTTGATGGTACATGTTGAGGTACAGTTTGGTGCATAGTTGATGTACTTGTTTATGGTACAGGTTAATTACAGGTTGTTTGGACAGGTTATTGTTATAGGTTATTTGTACAGGTTTGGTGCATGGTTGATGCATTTGTTTATGGTATAGGTTGAGATACATGTTGGCACAGGATATTGGAATAGGTTATTAGAAGTTGATTATAGGTTGATTGGTACAGGTTTACATCAGTATATCTCACAGTGATAGTGTGACAATGGTTCCATCATTCTACTTCTACGTCATGGAGGTTGGACGGGGAAAGAATAGGTGGTTGTATCCACCTTCCAATTGTAGCTGGATAACATAGGGAGTTGTAGCCTCCTTCTAGTTGTATCTAGAGAATTGGGGAGTTGGAGCTTCCCTCGGGTTGTATCCTCAGAAACTAGGGGGTTGTGGCTAGAGAATTGGGGAGTTGGAGATTCCTTCAGGTTGTAGTCTAAGAAACTAGGGGGTTGGAGCCTCCTTCCAGTTGCAGCTGGAAAAAAAAGGAATTTGGTGCTTCCAATGAATGTAATTCTTAAATACATATAAGAAATAGCATTATGTGGTTTTCTCCCTCTTTATGTTTCCACGTAAAAAAATTGGTGTACTGTGTATGTGTATGATTGCTCATTTGTTCATTGTTTATTTACTCTGAAATTATTGGATGATAATTCTACATTGATATAACACTTGCATTATATGGTTAAAAGGATTAAATTTCTCTATTACAGATTCAACCCCCCTTCCAGAAATCCAACAATTGGTATTAGAGCAGGTTCCTTCAAGAAATAATTTAACCATTGGAAGGAGATCATGGATTATTCTGAGAATGGAGTACCATTGATCAATGATCAGAATGGTTTAAAGTATGGGATGTGGAGTGGAAGGACGAAAGTGTTTTTACAGGAACATGACAATTATATCTAGCTATGATTCATTACATGATATGATAGTTCAAAAAAGGAAAAGACTGCATCCAGGAAGGAATTGAAGAAGAATAACAAAATAACAATGGATTTCATCTCGGAAGGATTACCTAATATGGTAAGAGAAAAGGTTGGTAAATGTTCATCAGCCAAAGAACTTTGGGATAAGTTACATGATATATATTCTTCACCCATAGTAGATTCATAAAATTCCAAAGAAGATGCAGGTATAGATCAAGAAGAAATATGTTCACCATGTCAAACTGATTCAAAATATGAAGAGTACATAATCACCAAAGGTATGTTGTTTTTCTTTAATTGTGGAAAACATAGACATCTTGAAATAAAATGTGATGAAGGAAATGAGACAAAAAAACTAATTGAAAATGAAGACGATTATGAAGCAGAATTGAATAGTGCTTTAGATGAACTAAGAGAAGAAAACAAGTCACTCAAGAAAGAATTGATGAAACAAAAGGAAAGTGTTCACATTTTTGAAGAACCCCAATAGGTCATCAAGAAATTAATAACTCAGCTAGAAGAAGCCAGAAAGATCAAAGAAAATATTGAATATCAAAATAAGTATTTGGAAGACAACATAGTACTATAGAAGGAAGAAGCAGGAATGAGAAAAAAGATATTGATAGATCATCTTAAAACTAACGATCTAAACCAGCTTGAGGCAGAGTTTGGCCAAGAAGAGAAAGGACTTGAAGAATAAATAATCACATTAAAAATTCAGCTTGAACAAGAGAAAAGAATAGAAGAAGTCATGAAGTCTTAGATAATGAAGAAATAAGAAGAGTTTGAGAAGCTTGAAGAAGAATTTGTCACATTGAGAAGTAAAATCTTCAAGCTCAAGAAGAACGTTGAAGAGACAAAAACATCCACATCAGTTATAGAGAATGAAGAGAAGCACTCTAGGTTGCTAGATAAGAAGAATGAAGAAAATAGAAAGAGTTATGCAGAAGTACTCAAAGGAATGAATTATGGTCAACCAAAATCTATGAAAACTATTGAAGATACATCTTCAAGAAGACCATCCATGTTGAAGCCACAAAGAAGCTTCAATCATGATCATGATCAAGGCAGAAATTTAGAAGGACTACACCACAAAGAAGATCAGTCACTCCTAGGTATGGAAATTTCTTTTATGGTCATTGTTTTTATTGTACTAATTTGGACATTAGGTTGTAGATTGCAAGGATTATAAAAGAAATGTTCAAGCAATAAGTGCCTATGTGGCTCCACATAACATTGAATGTTACAAATGTCATAACTATGGACACATAGCTAGTGATTGTAGAAGCATGATCAATACTTCCATGAAAGAGAACACCGATGTCAGATATAAGAAAGTGTGGATAAGAAAACACAAAGAATGGGTGAACAAAGACCAGGTCCCAGAGATCACAAGATTGAAAATAAAATGAGATGAATAAAATTCTATAGAGAAAGACATCAAATACAAAAAGGTTTGGAAAATAACTAAAAGAAAAGAAGGAAGGTAAATAAGGAACATATTCAAGAGATTTTACTTTTAGGAATAGTAGTGAAATATGAATCCACAGACAAAAATAAAGAAGTTAGAGCTTAGAGAGATGATGAATCTACCAATGAATATGATGATGAATACACATCAGAGAAGGAATTGTTTTCAGCCATCCGGCTTCGAGACTCCCAGGTAATATGAATATTAGACATGGGGATTCTATGAAATAGCTATGACAGACCAAAGAACCATCCTTCGAGCAGCTTGAAGAGTTTGAGTAGACAAATCAAGAGCAGTCAGTTAGCAAAAGTATAGTTTGATAAATTAATCAGTTGTAGTAGTGAAGACCTCATGATAGTATAGTGATAAATGGGTCAACATTATGGATAGTTGTGCAGTAGAGTCTTAGACAGTATGCACAGAGATATATTCGTAAGAACAGTTAGCATGTTTGGAAATATATATGATAGTGGACAAGAGCATCGATTCATAGATTGGTTCAGAGAGTGGCTCAAAGACAAAGGAACAATATCATAATGGATGGTAATTACACAGGAAATGGCTCTAACAATGCTAATGGATTCCAAATTGACAGATATATTTTGGACGCATGCAATGCATACAACAATTCACATTCAAAATAGAGTAATGCTTAGAAAAGGAAGTGCAGACAACAACCTCTACATCAAGTTAACTCAACATGGTATTTTATTAATTGAAGTTTATATTGATGATAATATTTTTGGAAGTATTGATGACAGGTTAAGCCATATATTTGCAAAGGATATGCATAATGTATTTGAAATGTCATTACTTGGAGAAGTATCCTTTTTCTAGGTCTTCAAATATGTCAAAGCAACCAAGGAATTTGTATTTATCAACCTAAATATATCAGAGAAATTCTAAAGAGGTTTGGAATGGAAGATTGCAAACCAGTTACCACTCCTATGAAAACCAATTGCAAGTTGAGAAAAGATGATGATTCAAAGTCTACAAACCAGAGGAAATATAGGTCAATGATGGGTAGGTTACTATATATGATAGCATCCAGACCATATGAAATGCAGGAAATTGGACAAGTGGCACGATTTCAAGCAGCACCAAAGGAATCACATGTATTAGCAATGAAGAGGGATTTTCAGATATCTCAAAGGGACATAAGAGTTTGGATTATGGTATCCAAAAGGAAAGGATCTATCAGTTATTGCCTACACAGATGCATATTGGGAAGGTTGCATTCATGACCAATGAAGCACCAATGGATCAATGTTATACTTGGGTGAGTGTTTAGTATATTTTCTAAGAAAGAAACAATCATCAATATCTTTATCTATAACCGAAGCAGAGTGTATTGCAGGAGAAGGATGTTGTACTCAGCTTCTATGGATGAAATAAAATTTGACAAATATACAGGTTGAGTATGATGATCCCATTCCAATATATTGTTATAATACAGGTGCCATTAGTATCTCAAAGAACCCGGTGATGCACTCCAAGAGGAAGCACATTCCAATAAAGTATCACTTTCTATGGGAATAGGTTGCAGAGAAGAACATCAGAGTTGAATATGTGGGAAAAAAAGAACAAGTGACAGGCATCTTTACAAAACCGCTTCCAAGGGAAGCCTTTGAGTATTTTCGCCAAAGACTCGAAGTAATTTCTACTCCAAAATGAGTGCTTTTTAATGTGTATCTTATATGTCTTAGATTTACATGAGGAAGCACCATAAAGAGGACAGTTCAGGTTGGGGGATCAGTTTCAGGAAGAGTTCAATCAGGGGCAGTATCCTCAAGGATAGTTTAGTTAGGGGGAGCAACCCTAGATGGAAAGATACATTTTCCATTGATGACAAAGGGGGAGAGATTTATCAGATGTAAAGGTAAATTCTTGGAGAAAGAGAACAGAGACATGGTTCTAGGGGGAGCAATGGTCACAAGGGGAGCATGAGTGATATGACTTCAATATTGCATAAGAGTGTTTCCATCAATGCCAAAGGGGGATATTTTTTATTATTTGGGTTGGTTTTCATTTATTTGAACCCTTGAAGAAAGTCTGGTAGCAAATTCAGGTAGCACAAAGGTTTAGGTAATGGACCCAAGTTTGTTTGATGTATAATGGTACAGGTTTTAATATATTTGAAGGTAATACTATTCTGGATGGATAGTACATGTCATTCCATTTCTGATGGCATGTGGAACATCACATAATTCCTCACATTAGAGAGTTATGGCCATGTGAAGTTCTAGAACCCTCATGAGTCATCTAAAAGCCCCAAAAGGTTGAAGTATTCAAATTGGTTGCAAAGAAGAAATTATTTAAATAATAAAGTAAAGTGATGAGTGTACTATAAGTCAAAGTGGATACAAAATAAATTATTTAAATAATAAAGTTAATGGAGAAATTACTAAGTGGACAAGTGGTTAGAAGTGGGTTAGCCCTAAAATAAGGAAAGTGGGTTAAGATGGTTAAAAGATAATTTAAATAATAAAGTGAAGTGATGAGTGTACTATAATTCAAAGTGGATACAAAAGAAATTATTTAAATAATAAATTTAATGGAGAAATTATGAAGTGGACAAGTGGTTAGAAGTGGGTTATCCCTAAAATAAGGAAAGTGGGTTAAGATGGTTAAAAGGTAACTCCTTGAGGAAGCTACATGAAAGTATAAATAAAAGGCAAGGCTCTCTCATTTTAATCACACTTGAAGATATTGAATATCTACAAGTGACTAAGGTAACCAAAGGATATCTAAGTCGAATTTCAGTGGGAAGGTGAAGTAAAGAAGGCCGAAATTCAAGGGAGGATAATTTTTTTTGATGATGCTTTCTAAGGTATGTTATTTACATGTCATCTCACCATTTTCACAATAACTTTTTTTCTAGAATGATTCAGACTGTGAAATTGGGAGGTCGTTGAGGAAACATATCCAAGTAGCTATGATAAACATTTCATATTGTGGGTCGTTGTATTTTTGGAGTTACACTATGTGGAAAATAGGGTTTGTGGCTAGTCCTGAAACTAGTCTAAAATAGGTGTTTCGGGTAAAAACACCATAACTTCTTCATAACATATCCAAATTAAGTAAGAAAAAATGTATTGGTTAGAGTACAGTATGTAGTATTCTGTGTACCATTTTTAGATACATACAATAAATATTTTGTGTGTGGCACGCTCTACAAGTTCTCTCTCTCTAGAATAAGCCATAATTCAACAAGGTATGCCATTTTTGCTATAACTCCTTTTATGAGAGGTTCCAAGTAGTGAAACCTAGATAAATTGCATAAAATACACTGAAGACAATTGTGTACTATTTTCATATATTTATTCATTATAGGTACATAGTTATGATTATTTCAAGTTAGGGTTGTTGACTAATAGAAAATTAGTCATGTGAGACTAAAGTAAATTTTGATGAAAATGCTAGTCTCTTGTTGTTAAAGTTAAGGAAGGTTTGCGGGTATGTGATCATATACACCAGGTCTATTACATAGTTACAAATCATATTTGGATGATGAAATTGATGAGGGATTTTGGTTGAGGTACATGTTGGGTACATGGTTGAGACAAGTAGTTGATGATTTGGCACATACATCAGGTGTATAGTTGATGATGTTGGTACATCTTGATGAGTCATAGTTTATGTGTATTTGACTCATGATTGGTACATATTTGGTGCATGTTTTATGCACACATTTATGTTATAGGTTGGTGCATGGTTGATGCACTTGTTTATAGTACAGGTTGATTACAGGTTGTTTGGACAGGTTGTTTGGACAGGTTATTTTGATAGGTTATTTGTATAGGTTTGATGCATGGTTGATGCATTTGTTTATGGTATAGGTTGAGGTACATGTTGATGTATGGTACATGCTGGGATAGGTTATTGGTATAGGTTGTTACAGGTTGATTGGTATAGGTTTACAATAGTATATCTCACAGTGATAGTGTGACAGTGGTTCCATCATTTTACTTCTACGTCAGGGAGGTTGGATGGGGCAAGGAAAGGTGTTTGTAGCCACCTTCTGGTTGTAGCTGAAGAACATAGGGGGTTGTATCCTCCTTCTAGTTGTAGCCAGAGAATTAGGGAGTTGGATCTTCCCTCAGTTTGTAGCCCAAGAAACTAGAGGGTTGTAGCCTCCTTCTAGTTGTAGCCAAAGAATTGGGGAGTTGGAGCTTCCTTCAGGTTTTGTTGGCATAGGAGCAGACCCAGGGTTCATCTCCAAGAGTGCACCAACAATCCCTAACTACTGGCCCTTTCAACTACACCTACGACGTAGATGAAGTCTCACCCAAAGCAACTATGGGGGGTTTGTAGGACAAATATGTCTACAACCAAGGGGAATATCAAGTGGATCTAGCAACTAGAATAATACAACATGTATATATCACTTATCAACTTAGATCTACCTTGCACAACTATAGATCTGATCTAACACAACAATGAAATAACAATATATCAATGGTAAAGAACAAAGCATCAATCACACACAACACAAGATATACATGGTTCACCCTCTCTCTAGGGCTACGTCCACATAATTGTGCTTTATAATGTATTAATACATAGCATACAGTTCTTGCCTACACTGTTAGCTAGTAGATATTTTTTATTCTTCTCTCTTCCTTTCCCCTTCCTGTGCACCCAATTGGAGATCTTACAATACCAGAAGGCTCTCACTCTAGCACTTCCCTCTCTCTTAATATTACTCACTCAATCACATAATCATAATACCAACAATAACAACAATCAACAAAAATAACCCAACCCATGTCCTCTTGACCTTTATTTATACATTACAATAGCTCACTGACATCCTTAGGCTGAAACCTAAGCGTCAAAATGCTAGACACCAAAACCCTAGGTGTCTAAAACCCTAGGTCAACTTTGACCCAGGTTTTTAGGGCTTGGCTAACCTATCTTTCCTTCCTTCTCGCACGATGCTCCAAAGCATACAACGGTGGTTTTTTCCACTTGCTAAGTTGTCCACGATCCTTCTTCCTTGTTGATCTGTTATTCTCCATCTCCTCATCTAATCGGCTTGCTTCCTTTTACTTTGCTCCGTCTTTTCTGCTCTTTTTCTCGCATCGACCCAGTAACAGTCATTGTATCTTCCACGAAGTTCACATTTCTCCTTTTCTTCCTTGATATTTTCTTTCTTCCATAATTAAGGGACAACAATCCCCCAACACTCACCTATGACTCATCCCAAGGCACTTAAGATATGATTCGTCTGTTTTAATTTGACTTTAGACTGCGTAGTGCAGCCTTTGCTTTGTGCTCTATGCCTCCTCGCCTTCCTTTTGCAAACTGTCTTTTTTGTGTCTGGTACCCAGTTTCAACTGCACCTAGTACCTAGACCCTTTTCCTTATGCTTTTACTAGGAGCTACGAGGCAACTAGTTGTCATAGTACAACTTTAGCCAACTCACGTTCACTAAGCCTTCCTTCCATTCTCCATTCAAAGTATTTAACTATGCAGATCCTTCTTCTGTAACATGGGTGACCTCATATGGACCAATCCAATGCGTTTTGAACTTCCCAGGATGTTTGATGAACTTACTGTCATATACCAGTACTAGATCACCTTGCTTGAATGCCTTCTTCTTGATGTGTCTATCATGATAGACCTTCTCTCTTTCCTTCTGAACCTGCTGATGGAATCCTGCAATAAATCTATCTTCTTCGAGTTCGACCAACTGTGCAAGCCTCTCTCTAATGGCGCTAGTGTCACCCATGTCTGTAAAGGAAACAATTCTTAAGCTTGGTACCAAGTATTCCATTGGGACAACAGCTTCAAGACCATAAACAAACTTAAAGGGGGTCTACATTGTTAGTTTCTTACAGGTGGTTCTATAGGCCCAAAGTACTGTTGGTACTCTTAAATACCATTCATCCCTGTTCACACTACAAATCTTCATCAACATTGTTTCCAAGATCTTGTTGAATGCTTCAACTGTCCCATTTGCTTGTGGATGATACATCATGCTTTTCTGATGGTGGATTGCAAATTCCTCAGTCAGGGATTCAACAGTTTTATTGATGAAATGTGTGCCTTGATCACTCATAAGGATCTTTGAGCATCCAAACCTGGTTATGATGTCATCAAATATGAAGCATGCAGCTATAGTTGCACTACAGTCCTTAACTTCTCTAGCTTCAACCCATCTAGTCAATTATTCTATCGCATTGATGATATACCTTGCTCCTGTGTGCTTTCTTGGTGCGTTTATAGGTCCCACGAAGTCAATGTCCCATTTCTCAAATGCTTGTAAGCTCAGTTGTGGTTCTAATGGAATTTCATATCTCCTGGATAGTTTCCCAACTTTTTGGCATACATCGTAGGCTCTGGAATAGTCTTTAGCATCTCTATGTAAGGTAGGTCACCAAAGGCCAGCTCTAAGAACCTTCTGCGTAGTTTCTTTCCCTACAGAATGTCCTCCTGCGATGCCTTCATGAGCTTCTTCAAGGATCAATGGTCGCTCTTTTTCCATAACACACCTCGTTAATATCTTATCAGGTCCCATCTTGTATAGTTTTCCAACTATAAGTGAAAAGTCTGTAGAGCACACCACTAGCTGTTTCTTCTAGGGAATTGTATACTCACTAGGTGTCATTCCTGTTGATAGGAACTGGACTATTTCTATGAAGTGGTCATCAATATTTCTAATGGCTAGTAACTATACATCTGACAGTGCATCCTCCAAACTAGTCATCTCTTTGCCATGTTCCAACCTTGACAAATGGTCAGGACCTTTGTTCATTCTTCCTAGATTAACCACAATTTCAAAATCATATTCCTGAAATAACATAATCCATCTTCATATTCTCCCCTCGAACACTATCTCGTTGACTAGGTACTTCATCGTGGAGTGATCAGTAAAAATTTTAAATTTTCGTCCGAACAAGTAGTGGCAAAATTTCTATAGTGCATACACCATGGCTAATCCTTCTCTCTCAGTGGTGGTATAGTTGACTTCTGTTGTTGATAGCTTCCTACTAGAAAAATCTAATGGGTGGTTTATGTATCCTGTTCTCGGTTGTGCTAACACAACTCCCAATTCAGTAGAAGATGCATCGACATGCACATGAAACTCCTTGGTCCAATATGAGAAAACTAGAATACGAACAATAACCATATTTTGTTTCAGTGTGTCGAAGCTCTGCTGGCATTCTTCTGTCCAGCTAAACTGACAGTCTTTCTTCAGAAGCTTCTCCATGGGTGCTGTAATTTGGGCATATCCTTTGATGAACTTCCTATAATGCCCAGTATGTCCCAGCACAGTGTGCAGTTGTTTGACTAAATTAGGAGGTGGCAGATCAACGATAGTGACAATTTTAGATCGATCTACCAACAATCCCTGTTTGCATACAATATGACCTAACAACACTCCAAATGGTGAGAAGAAGATGCTCTTCTTCAGATTCAAAGATATTTGACACTGCCTGCATTTGTCCAACACTATCCTTAGACATTCAATATGATTCTTCAATAGACTAAAAACATTCCAATCATCGAGATATACTTCTAGAAATTTATGCAGAAAATCCTTGAATGCTTCGACCACAACCCTGGAAAAGATGGTTGGGGAATTCTTCAATCCAAATGGCATTAATAGGTACTGGTAGGATCCCCATTCTGTTGCAAACGTGGTCTTATGGTGATATTCCTTGGCAATTTGGATCTGATGGTACCCTGAAAATCCATCTGTAAAGGAATATACCTCCTAGCCTCCCACATTATCTAACACTTCGTCAGTGAATGGCGTAGGGAAGGGGTCATGAAAGTAGGCATGATTCAGCGTCCTGAGATCTATGTAGATCATGATCTCTCCTATGTTCTTGTCCTGTACCACCATAGGACTAATCCACTCTGACTCTTCCATAGGTTCTATAATCCCTGCTTCCAACATTTTGTTGAGCTCAATCTTCACTTTCTCCTTATATTTAGGGTTCAATATGTATGGTCTTTGTTTGACTGGTCCTGTGTCTGGTTTCAAAGGGATCCTAATCTCTCGCATAGGTCCTTTGATGCCCTTCATATCAATGAAATTGGTTGGAAACAAGTCCTGATATTCATGCAATAACTCTGTAATCTTGTCAATAGTAGCAACATCCCAATAATCTCCAACACTAGCAAGCTTCGGTGTCTCCTTTGTTCCAATATTGACTTTTTAAATATTGATGGGTTGTCTAATGAATGGTAAATCAACTCCAGGTCCTTCCACATCTCGCTGTCCTTTTGTTTCTACAATGTTCACCTTCCTAGGATCATCGTCTTCATCGACATTGATGTTGTAACAGTCTTGCAACTTTTGGAGGGGCGCAATCCATTCATCCTCTTCTTGTTCCAAAGGAAGGCTAGATGCCTCCTCAAATAATTTTTGTCTCACAATTTGTAATGCCTAATCTACTGAGGGATATTGACTTTGAAATAAGAAAGTGGTTACAAAATTCTGAGTCATACCTTCCCAATCTACAGTGATGAGGCACACCTCTGCTTGAAGGTACCAGTTGATAGGTGTCGTGTCCAGTGTGTTGATGAATTTGTGCACCCACTGCTCTTGAGGGATGTTTCTCTAGGCTTCCTTGCAATTTCTCACATGGTCCTTTAGGCAGCTTCGACCTAGGTATCGAACTTTATAACCTTCTACTTGTGTTGATAACCGCACTATCATCAAAGCGCAACATTGTATCCATTTTGTAATCTTTCTTTTATGCATTTCCCACCATCTTGTTCGGGTTTATTTCAGGGCCTCATCCATTTCCAACAATCTTTGTTGCATTGGTACACTTTCTTCAAAGTCCAACAAGAAGGTTTCTAAAGGATTCATACCATCAAAGGTGGGTAAGTTACTTACTATTGTGTTGATCCAATGAACTTCTCTTGTTAATATAGCACATCTTCTTGTAGATACTTCATACATTTTATTCTTCTAGTTCTCCATTGCTTCTTCTGAGTTTGATGAACGTGCATTGTCACTTCTCCATCTTAGGTTTCCATCAGCCATAGGATTAATGTAATCCTGTTGTCTAGCTGTTAGTTTATATATGTTTTCCAACTCATATGCCTGGTCTTCCTCTCTGATGGGATCTGTGTATCATTGACCTTCATCTGGATATAAAGGCAGAATGACCCTAAGGCCATCTCTTTCAAAAGTCATACGTATTTTCTTTAAATCAACCACAGTGGAATTATTGAAAGCCCAATCGATTCCTAACAGCACAGGGTAAGGACAGTTGTCATCAACTATCTCAATTACCTCAAAATATGAAAATGTTCTTACGTTGTCGATGTCCATAGGAACATGTTCTAGTCTACCAAAGGGGCTTACAAATTGTTGATTAGCCATCTTGAGCCTGATAGGGGAATAGATCAACTTCGATTTTCCCATCAGTGCCCAAGTTTGCTTCGTCATGACATTGACCTCCAACCCTAAGTCGAGGACCACATACTCTATATCATATTCTCCTATTTGAGAATTCAAGTGTAATTCCTTATTTTTCCTTCTAATTTTTTCGATTTGGTATACTGCCCTATTCAGTAAGGGGTCTATATTTCCTAGCTCATATTGTCTGATCAAATTTTGTAATTCTTGTACAACGCTCTCATACTAAATAAACTTAATACAAGTATATAAAAATTCCATGAGCTTTATTACCTCTTTTCCTTTTCTTGGCGAAGTAGACTGATCGAATGCCTGAGGCATTCCATATTGTCTCACTTTTGTTCGTGTCCTTGATGAAGAGCCTTGATCTCCTTTGAACTCTTTTCTTGCCTCCTCGAATACTTGTCTTTCTTTATTTGCATCAAAAGTTAGGGTCTTCTTTGTAGCTTTCCTGACTCTTGAGTCTTCTATAGTCTTCCCTTGGGTTAGTTTGTCTTCTCTTGTAACAACACCTCCTCTAGTTATAACAACGACTCTAGGTTCTTCTTCGTGAGGTTCAACATATATCAATTGCACTTGTGGGTTTTGGTGAGGTCCTCATCTTTCCTGAATCTTAGCTAGCATCACAGGACAATCTTTTATAACGTGTTTGAACGAGTTGCAATAGTGTTACACATTATTTTCTTCATCCCCTATGATCGTTAAAGATGTAAACCTATATGTTTCCTTCAAAAGGGTCAGTGGCCTAAATTCCTAAAGAAAGAAGGGATAAGAACTTTACCTGAGAGAAGAAGTTGTGTTTTCCTTTGTAAAAACCTTATTTTGGAGGATTTCCGTGGGCTGCATGACAGTTAGGGTGTGGAAATGCCTGATTTTTGCAGACTGCACTATAGCTAGGGTGAAAAATTTCCACAGGCTGCACTATAGCTAGGTCGTGACGACCTTGGTATGTGGGAAAAATGAGCATTTTCTCAATGTTTCTAGAAGGAGAAGCTTCTATGGTGAGGTGGCTTCCAAATGGTTTGGATCTTACTCTCTTTCATGATTTAGTGGGATCATCCTAACCTCCTCTCTTTATCCTCTTCAGCTTATAAAAAGAGAGCAATTCTCATGGAAAAGGTTAGGAGTTGGTTTTGGAGCTTGGCTTTTGTAGTTGGATTTGGCTTGGAATTATTAGCTTGGTTAGAGTGGCTTTGAGCTTTTATTTTGTCAAGATAGATGTTAGATCTATAGTCTCAGAATTCTTGGATCATAAGTGTGTGGGAAGCAAAGAACTATTGGAAGGAACCTTACGACATCAAGGGATCTGGTTGTAATCTCTCTTCCTATTGTTTAATATAATACAGTGGCATGCTTCTTTCCCATAGAATTATATTTATTTTATTGCATAATTCCTTGATCATATGCATAGGCTTTCATTGAATATACTTTACTACTTTCACTTTGGCTGGTTTGTGTCTCACTGCAGGATAAATATCATAAGAGCACTGGAGTGAAACAGGAACAACAAATACATAAGGAAGCAACATTTAAAGGTATGTCTATTGTCTTTTGTTTGGTAGTAAGTTTGATGATTACAACCTAGGAAAGTGCCATGTCCTGTCATGTTTTTTTCTAGATCTAGGTGGATCTAAGGGGATTAGTCTATGTTCGAATTCACTGATTTACCCGTTAACAAGTAGCCGCAATTAGTGCAAGGGTTCTGACAGTCCCTTGTGAGGTGTCCTGGTTGCACGCAGTTGTAACAGATGATCTTTCCTCGGCCTCAACCCAAACCTCCTCCTCATCCTCGTTCTCTAAATCCACTGCGAGAATTGAAGTTTCTTCTCCCAGGGGATTTATACTGCACAGGGTTTCCTTCTTGCTGTTCTCCTCCATGAATTTTGTATATGTCTCTCGACCTTTCATGCATGAGTTCATAAGCCCTACAATCCCTATCATCATGTCTCATGGACTTACAGAATGTGCAATACAAATTTGTGGGTGTTTGGGCATATTTTTGCATGTAGTAACACTCACCAAGGCAATGTCTATTTCTGCATACTTCATACCAGGGTAAAGTGGCTTGCTTGAAAGGGATCGGAGCTACAGAGGATAAGTATTTGTGAAATAGGAGATAGTGCTCCTTTTCATGGCCTTCTGATTTGCATCTGACACACCAAATGTCTTCTATTTTATATTTTCCCTTGTCTTTCTTCATATCTTCGACCTGTAGAGACAAACTAGTTAGCTAACTCAATATCTAACTCATACCTGAGCTGGATTCTCCCATAGGGGCTGATTCTAACTTCATGGCGATCTCCAGTGCCTCATCTTGCGAAGCAATCTTATGCTGCATAAGAGGGACTCTGATATGTGGTAAGAGGGCATCAATGAACCACTCTTTGTTCTACTCATCTGGGATCTAAAATGTCAGTCAGCCTGTTAAGTTCTTGAATCTCTGATCGAATTCCCAAACAAATTCAGCTACCTTTTGCTTGATTTATTTCATCTCTATAATGCATTGTGACTCTGACTTGGGTTTCTTGAACTCCACAATCAATGCATTCTTGATCTCATTCAATGGCTTAGGCTATGCAAGTCCTTGGACAAGATTCATATACCATCTTAGTGCACGATCCCTTAGAGTTGTACTAAACTGAGTTGTTTTAACAGCTTCATTAGTGACATTCTTAATATTCCATATAGCTTCACATAGGAACCAATGTTGATCGGGATCTTCAGATCCATCTCCCCTAAAGATAGGGAGCCTCATCTCATCTACCATAGTTCTTCCTAGGGTTCCTGACTATGTATGTGGTGGACTACTGGTGATATTGCTCTGAGGAATCTGGTGACTTTGACTATTCTGATTACTTAGTGTTGCTGAAACAACAGGAGGATTAATAGTACTTACTTCAATGGTCTGCGTAGTTCCTGAAGTTTCTAGTTCATCCCAACAAGGTTCTTCAGCTCTTCCTTCCTCTACCCTAGTGGGTTCTGAATGCTCTTCATCTGTCAGATCTGCCTCTTCTCCACTATAGAAACCCTCATCCCCATAGTTCTACTTGAACAGGTTAGCAAGATGAGCTTCCCTGAATACTCTCCCACTGCATGTATGTCTAGCCTCTGTGTCATTGTCGTTGTCTGAATTACTGAACATTAGCCTTTTCAAATTTGATCAATCTATTGTATCTTCAAGATGTTCTTCTCATGCAATAAAATCTTGATTCTTAATTTAAGAAAATGTAAAAATTTTCCTCTAGGTCCCTTACAGAAATATCTCTCGACTTGGTTGTATGACTCTACTCTGTCAACAACAAACTCGGTGATGTACCCTCCAATGGTGATATCAAACCAGTGATCTACTACTCTTGACATGGCATTATCAACCCTCTTGACCTTCTTGATCAACGTTAACGTCCAAACCATAGGAGGTCTAGATCTGATCTCAAATTGGGTATCTACTAACCTGGCTAACCACTCATATAGCTCCTGATAGATTCCTCCAAAGAACATCTCGTGTATATATGTAAAAATATATCTTACTAACCAATCCTCTGTACTAAGTTAGGGTTCTTATTTTGGGTTCAGCGAAGTCCTTTTCTTGATCCTCTATCTACTTCTGAATATCTATCTTTGATGGGAACCACCTTGACATTCCCTCAAGAAGATTCTTGTCCTGGAAACGGAACCATTTTTTGGCACAGGGGAGGACCCAGGGTTCATCTCCAAGAGTGCACCAAAAATCCCTAACTACTGGCCCTTTCATCTACACCTGCGAAGCAGATGCAGTCTCACTCGAAGTAGCTATGGGGGGTTGTAGGACAGAGATGTCTACAACCAGGGGGAATATCAAGTGGATTTAGCAACTAGAATAATAAAACATGTATATATCACTTATCAACTTAGATCTACCTCACACAATTATAAATCTGATCTAACACAACAATGCAATAACAATATATAAATGGTAAAGAACAAAGAATTAATCACACACAACACACAATATACGTGGTTCACCCTCTCTCTAGGGCTACATCCACAGAATTGTGCTTTATAATAAAGAATTAATCACACACAACACACAATATACGTGGTTCACCCTCTCTCTAGGGCTACGTCCACAGAATTGTGCTTTATAATGTATTAAGATATAGCATACAGTTCTTGTCTATGCTCTTGGCTAGAAGATCTTCATTCTTCCTCTCTCTTCCTCTTCCCTTCCTGCGCACCCAGCTGCAGGACTTGATCTCCGCACCTAGCTAGAGATCTTACAATACCAGAAGGCTCTCACTCTAGCACTTCCCTCTCTCTCAATATTACTCATTCAATCAAACAATCATAATACCAACAATAACAACAACCAACAACAACAACCCAACCTTTATTTATACATTACAATATCTCACCGACATCATTAGGCCGAAACCTAAGTGTCAAAACCCTAGACACCAAAACCCTAGGTGTCTAACACCCTAGGTCAAATTTGACCTGCGTTTTCATGGCTTCGCCAACCTATCTTTCCTTCCTTCTCACGCAGTGCTCCAAAGCATCCGACGATGGATTTTTCTACTTGCTGAGTTTTTCACAATCCTTCTTCCTTGCAGATCTATTATTCTCTATCTCCTCATCCAATCAACTTGCTTCCTTTTACTTCACTCCATCTTTTCTGCTCTTTTTCTCACTTTGACCCAGTAACAATCACTGTGTCTTCCGCGAAGTTCACATTTCACCTTTTCTTCCTTGATCTTCACTTGCTTCCATAACTAAGGGCCAATAGGTTGTAGCCTGAGAAACTAGGGGGTTGGAACCTCCTTCCAGTTGAAGCTTGAAAACAAAGGAAGTTGGTGCTTCCAATGAACATAATTTTTAAAGACATATAAGAAAAAACAGTTTGTGGTTTTCTCCCGCTTTGGGTTTCCACATAAAAACACTGGTGTACTTTGTACATGTATTATTGCTCATTTGTTCATTGTTTATTTAATCTGCGATTATTGGATGATAATGCTACATTGATATAACACTTTCATTATATGGTTAAAAATGATTAAATTGTTCAATTATTGATTCACTCCCCCTCTCAGTAATCCAACAAGTTTAACATAAGGATTTCTAATCACATGAAAATAAAAAGAAGGTGATCCACATGCATAAGAGAACTTTAATAGAGTGGACACATGGGTAGCTCAAATGAAGATAATGATATATGAACCTCAAATAATTTATATTCTAGAAACGGGGTTACAAAGTACAGTCTAGATTGTTCCGAAAATAGATGTCTTGAAATTTCTAAAAAATATATAGTTTGTTACATATTGTTTGAAATTTCAAATGTGTTTGTCATAAAGAATGGGATTGGGGCTCCTGTGGACCATAAAGCAAATAAATACAAGAAATAATCTCTCAGAAGGAGGAATGGTGGGTGATAGTAGAACAACAAGACATGGAAAGAAGAAAATGAGAAAATATTAATCTTCGATTAAACCTTTATAGTGAAAGAGGTGGAATAACTGGAGGAAGGAACTGATAAGAAAGAAACATGTGATCGGCATAAACTTACTACGATGGTCTCCCCTTTTCTTCACTTTCTTGTTGATGTCCTTTTATCGTTTTCAACAACAGTTACATGAACCATCTCAACTACTTATTTCCCTTCATTGGTCAGTTTATCGATAGATTTCTTGAACCATTGTTCGATGTAAATTTTCATTGGTGGCACATTGATTTCATGCTAGATTTTTATGTTGAACAACTCGCCATCCAAGTCCCTTAGATCAATGGAAATTCCACGCAAAGATTATTCAATGTCCTGATTTTTTACGAAGTAATCCACTAGCCAATTGTCTATGTCATTCTCATCATATTCAAGAATACCATAGGAGTTTTCAATTGACAACCATTTAAAAATCTCAACTTGTTCGTCAAAATGTTGTTTTGTTAGAAAGAACAAGTTAAAGATTAATTTGGGGTATTGGATTTTGTTAGTGCTTCTGGATAATTCTACCTCCATGAGCCTTTTGAATAGCTATTCCCTCCTTGATATATCTTGGCTACACACTTGAACGATATTATTCAATTTTTTAATCTTTTCTTTCCAGCACGCATTCAACTATTTTATCCGATTTGGAGGGGGAAGATCCTCCTCTCTTCTCTTTAACTCTATCATGTTGGAAACTTTAACACCGAAGGGTACCAAAACATCAAGGTAAAAACATTCTTCATTTTTTAGGTTGGCTTGCAAATACTCATGGAAGGCATGTGCCCTCGATCCAAAAGAAACCATATTCTTCGACGTTTCCCAAGCCTCTGTAATCAACTCCATTATTTTCTTAATATTTTTCTCCACATAGCTCCTAGCTTATGTAAGTAGGCTTGAGGCTCCTTTTAATTTAGCAGCGGGTGTGGAATGTATGACTATTGTCAAAGGACTAGAAAGTAGTGGAAGATGCATTAAAGCATCTTCTAGTTCCTTGATCCTTTCCTTTAATTTGTTGTTTTCTACTTCAATACCACCAATGGGGTCATCCATAGCATCCCTGATCACTCTGTGAATTATGGAAATCTGGGAAGGCCGAATATTTCTTAGGTTAACCTCTAAACGAAATTTCACTTTCTTATTCTTCACATTAATCTTCTCAATAATTAATATCTTAGATTCACTGTCAAAGACAACACTCTGAAGTACAAATGACTCTTCTGCGTCGAAGGTCTCATTCTCAATAATTTCCAACAATAGATTATGGTGGGCCATGCCTCCTGGCTAATCAATGTTAGGAAACATTTTCTCGATGTCTACTTCGAGCTCCATATCTTTGAGGGAGAAGTTGTTGATGTCACTTTCGATGTAATATTCTTCATCCTCTTGTACGATATTCTTCCTCTTCTTCCTTAGAGGAAGTTTATGCGAGCTTTCAATTTTTCCCAGAGGGGGATTATTTTCTCCTCCTCCACCTGAGCTACTTTTGATCACTTTTTTAGATGGGTGGGCTGATGGAGCATTGCTCCAAGATGTTGTAGTCTTACTTGTAACCATTGGGGACTAGGCACTCTTCTCGTTGGGACCCTTTCCTTTTTGTTTGTAAAATTCATTGGTACTAAGTACCATTTCCAAATCAACAACATTATGAGTAGGAGAGCCTAAGTCATTATCTTCTTCTTCACTCAGAACAATATTGATAAATGAATTTCTTAAACCTACTTCCAACAAATGTTTCAAAAACATTTCGTTAGGGTCAAACCCTTTTATCTTTTCTTCATATTTTAGATTCAGATTGTGGAAGTGGTTTGCAAATTCATTGATTTTGTTCATATTTATGAATATAAAATCCCCAACTTTCCAAGGAAAAGGTATGAATTTCTTTTTCCTTATCTCATAGAAAAAGTGAAACCAAAAATTATACTTCCTTGCGACTTTAGTAATAAACATTTTATCAGATATATGGCATGGAAGGAAGGAGGGATTTTCTTTTGAATCAAAAATCCTAATAACATTGTAATTTTCCATTTTCTCTAATGTCCCCTTATTATCCAGGAATTTACTTGCCTGGTCTGATATTCGGGGGGTGTCTTTTCCAAACAGTAAAGCTTTAAAAAATGAGACCAAATCATTGAAAAATTCAAAACAATGCAAGGAAGCTTTGTGCCTCCATAACGCCTAGTACCAGAAGGTCACTGGGTCAAGTTCACAGTTTACCTTCCTACATAGAGACAATCTCAGAAATTTACATGAATGTGCTATTGCAAACACAAAATAAGAAGACATAAATAATTTATTATCCTTTTTGTACTTTTATAATTGGGAAGAGATTTCAATGGAAATTAGTTTTCCCTAATCGAAAATATCTTTCTCCTTGAGAGTAAAGTATAGTATATAAAGAATCATACAGTAAATGCTGACAGTGCTTTCTTGGCCTGTAACCCTGGTGAATAACCAAGCAATTTCCCGAAAGGAGTTTTTAAATGAGTCAACCTGCAATCTGGTAATGTCTTCAGGGATGGCCGCAATATTCTCCAAGAACTTGGGAAAGAGTTCTAGGCCATTGTCATTATTTTTTAGGAAATCCCTGCAATCCTCTCCTTCGAAAGTAAGTGTTGGCTCCGGGAGCTTCAACATTTTATGGAACACTTACGGTGAAAAAGAGATGGGAGAATGGTCCCGAAGTTGAATAATATGCTGACTCGATATGTATTTCTTGGTGCACCAAGAAAATAACTCCTTACAGTAAAAAACCTCTAGGACACAGCCTGCATAAGAAATTTTGGATGTCCATATCACTTCCTTCTGAGCAGAAGGATATGAATAGTAAGAATACGCCCTGGACCACTGAAAGTTTTGGTCCTCACATCCAAAAATGTTCAACGTACCTCTGCATAACTATTGTCGAGCTTCTGTTTCCATAAGTTGATGAGAGTGTTCTTTTAATCCAGATAATAGTTGAAATGAGCACTTGAGAGAGATAATATAATCTTTTGCAAATCGTGATCTAATGTGTTTTAATAAGAAATATCCTAGAGCCCTTCTCTTATTAAAGATGATATTTACAAAACCTGCATGATGCGTTATTAGCATTAAATCATACTAAATGCATATTTGGAAAATCTCAAAGGTGATAGGGATGAACAGGAGAAATTAGGATTTGGGAACTTTTTTGAACCCACCAACCCACCAACCCACCAACCCACAATTATGAAAGGTCAAAAAATTGTTAAGTGTTGTAACGTAGTCAGTCAGACTGAATATAGGAGATATGAGATACTTAGGAGCATGGGGAGTTTGATGGTCAAAATTTAGATCGTGGATCTCTTTGGTGAAAAATTTATATCACGGATCATGGGATGGGAAAGATTGAACCTGTGAACCCAGGAACCTGCGACTGTAGAAATGGTTAAGTATACAATGATACGGTAGTCAATCAGAGTCATGATATGCAAATATGAATGGAAGTGAGAACCTGTAAGTCCACCAACCTGTGCACTAGTCATTTTCAAAAAATGACTAAGTATAGTAACTAGAAAGGGAGAATAGAAGGGATAAAAGAAAAGGGGTATTTGGGTAAGTATAGAAGAGGGAAAATAAATGGATAAAAGTTATTAAAATAGATAAGGGGAAGGAAATTTCGGAAGCAGGAATTAATCTCAACAACTGGCTCCAACTGTGGGTTGATAACCCCCTGTGGGTTGTCAAGAATCCATAATATTTATGATGAGGTGTTTCTGTCTGTTGGGATATGGATTCAAAGGTAAGAATATACAAACTCAAAAAAAAAATTATGTACAAAGAAAAAGATAAATTTTTTTAGGAGAATAAAACTTTCAAATGTTTCCTGTTGATAGGAAGCATTAGCATTTTATGCTTCATGTCTTGGAGCATATAGGACTTGAAACCCAGGATATTTTTGATGATGTATGGTCCAATATAGAGCGCTTCGAACTTTCTATGCATCGATTATTTTTCCTTGGGCTTGTTCCAAAGTAAAACCAACTCTCCCTTCTGTAAATTCTTTTCAGTTGTGCTCTGATCAAAATATATTTTGACACTTTGTTTTCTTTGAGAATTTTGATTCCTGGATTTGCTTCGTTCTTCTTCCAATTTTAACAACTGGTTGATCCTCCTTTGGATTGGTGAACTCTCTTCTATACCTTTGGTATTAACCACAAAAGTCAATGCATTGAGTTCACGGCTAATTGACATTTTCACTTCTTTCCCATAAACCAATGTATACGGGGACATCCCAGTGTTGTCCTTTGGAGTAGTTCTACTTTTCCACAACGCATCAATCAACTTCAGATGCCAATTCCTTTGGTTCTTGTAAATGGTTTTCTTCAATATTTGAACAAGTGTTTTATTTGTGGATACATAAAGGTCATTACCTTGTGGATAATAATTCGACGATTGACCCATGATAATTCCATATTCTCCACAAAACTCTGTAAACTTCGACCCAATGAAAAACGAACCATTATCTGTGATAAATTTATCTCGGACACCAAATTTCGACAAAAAATTGTTTTTGAGGAACTTAATTATCTCTTCACAATCAACTTTCTTTATTGCCATTGGTTCTGTCCATTTCGTGAAATAATCTGTATCCGTGAGAATGTACATATGTCCCTTGCTAGACTTTGGATTAATTGGCCTGACAACATCAAGTCCCCATTGGGAGAATGATTGTTCTACAATTATGGGATGTAAAGGCATCGCGTATCTCTTCTTTTTTCCTAAAAAAATGCTAGCATGATACACACTTCCTTATTGTGGCATACGAGTCTTTGAATATTGATGGCCAATAGAATCCAACTCTTATTATCTTGTGGGAGGTTGCAATAGGTGCAAAATGTCATATGCATATTCCTTTGAATGGAATTCTCTCATTAGTTATTGGGCTTGACTTTCATCGATGCATCTCAGTAGCATAACATCATAATTCCTCCTGATCAATATGTCAGCAATATACACATATTTATTTTCCTTCATCTTCAATGTTATTCGCTCCTTGGGATTCATGGTGACGGGAAATTGCTTGGACCTTAAGTAGAATATAATATCCTCGTATCATTCTGAGTCAACTAATGGTTCTCCTACTGAAATTGAAATAATTCCATCCATATAATTTCCAATTGTGATGATCTTGCATAAACCTTTTCCTTTAATAACAACCTTCAAAAGTTTAATCTCAATATCTTATTATTGGATCTTCGCCAACTAGTTAGCCCATTTTCCTTCTCCCAATTGTTGATTCAGAAGAATCTTTACTGGCGAGGATGGAACATAAGCAATGACATGGGAAGTTAATATCTACGTTTGAAAATGCGCCGCCACTTTTACAAGGGCCAAAGCTTTCTTTTCCAGTTTTGAATACCTCAACTCATAGTCATGTAGGGTTTTTCTCATGAAATTTATTGGGAGTTCTTCACCTTTGGTATTCTTCTGAGTAAGAACAGATGCAACAATTGTCTCTGTAGAAAATGAATAGATAATTTAATCCCTTTGAAAATACGGACTAATGAGGACTGGAGCTGTGGTGATAGATATTTTGATATTATTGAAGGCCTCTTGAGTAACTATTTTCCATTCAAACCTCTGCTCCTTTTTCAGTAACAAATTGGTCGGCCTTACGATACTTGCATAGTCAGGAACAAACCTTCGCACAAAATTGATCTTGCCAAAAAATGATTGGACTCCCTTCTTGGATGTCAGGGGGTTGAGATAATTTATTTCTTTAACTCTTTCTAGATCTACGTAAATCCCTTCCTTGCACACAATGCAGCCCAACAGTTTTCCTTGGGTTACAATGAACAAACATTTCTTTGGATTTAGAGAGACACCATATAATCTATATCTTTCAAAAACATTTCTCAAATGATGGATATGATCACCCCTTGTTTTTGAATGTATTGTCAAGTCATATTGATAGTATGCCATAAATTTTCCTATCAACCCGCTAAATGCATGATCTATGGCCCTTTGGAACATGGCTCCAATATTCTTCAAACCAAAGGGAATTCTAGCATATGCATATGTCTCCCAGGGTTTGATAAATGTCATCTTTTCCCTATCTTCCTCAGCCACCAAGACTTGGTTATATCCAGAAAAAACCATTGATCATGGACATGTAGGATGATCTAGTGAC
Source organism: Picea glauca (assembly GCA_000966675.3). Lineage (NCBI taxonomy): Eukaryota > Viridiplantae > Streptophyta > Pinopsida > Pinales > Pinaceae > Picea > Picea glauca. Next base: position 972,094 of record JZKD02S2047823.1, read on the forward strand.
TTGATGGAGAAGGAACTCCATATTAGATAAAGGAAAGTTTTCCTTTATGCTTTCTTTATTAAGGTATCTAATGTCAACACACATCCGGATTTCCCTAATATTTTTTCTTACAATCATAGGATTTGAAAGCCATTTAGAGTGTCTAATGGGATAAATTATTCTTTCCTTCTTCAATTTATCTAATTCAATCTTTACCAGAGGTTTTAGTTTTGGATTCATCATCCTTGTTTTTTGCTTTACAAGATTTGCTTCTTCCCTCAAAGGACTGATGTACTGAAATATCATTTTATCATAGGATTTCAAATCATCATAGGTCTATGCGAACACATCAATGTATTCTTTAAACAATGAAACATATTAATTAACTTCCTCAATAGTGCAATAAACTCCCAAATTGACATATTTTGGGGAACTATCAGTTCCAATATTGACCTTTCTTGTCTCTTGCACTTTCCGAGTTGAAACTTCTTCAAGGAGATTTTTAGCATGATCATCTTTCGTGAAAAGAGACTTGGATTGTATACAATATTTAGGGAAAATAGACATGTGATTGTCATCATCATCATAATCATTTAACAAAAAATTATCTGACTGTTTATCATTCTCAAACAATTGCAAATATTCCATGTTATTGGGAACAATAGGTCAAAATGCTCTTTCTACTTGAAATGATGTCTTGTTGTGTATATCATCTGAGTTTGATAATGAGGATGCCAAGGCCAATGAATATTCCTTTTGATTCTTTTCCCTTGGAATGAAGGAAATGTTGAAAGAACTGAAATATTCCATCAATTCATTAACTCTCTTGAAGTATAACTTGAGTCTTTCTTTCTTGATTGTATACCTCTGGGTGACCAGATTAATTACCAATTCAGAGTTTCTAGTCACAATTAAATGTTCTATATTCATTTATTTTGCAAGAACCAGCCTTTGTATTATGGCTTCATATTCCGTCTCATTATTTGTACATGAAAATTCCAATCTAATAGCATGTCGTTGCATAATCTTCTCTGGACCCACCAGGAAAATTCCAACTCTGCTCCCAGAATTTGAGCAAGCTCCATTGAATGACATCCTCCAATAGCCTTCAAACAAGGATTATTGATTCTCTCTATCTTGAACTTGCTCTAGTCTTTCATTATGTTCCATGTCTAGAATAACATAATTTCCAATCCTAGAATCTATATAATCTTCCAATAACTCATTATCCTTCTTTTTGAAAGAGAAGGGTTTCCTGGGTTCACGAGGCACCTTAATCATGGTTACTTATTTTCTTGGTAGAATAATGTAAATTCCATCATTTGTTATCTTGGCACAGGGGCAGACCCAGGGTTCAACGCTTCAACAGTGCACCAACAAAACCCTAACTATCGTCCCTTTCAGCAACACCTGTGAAGCATATGAAGTCTCACCCAAGGTAGAGGCAGGGGTGGTTGCAGGACTCCAGTGAATGCAACCTTAGATGGAACACAGATCTATGATTGTATCTCCTTAATAGAGCACTTAGCAGTTATAGTTCATTATCATTTAACCTTTGTTTACAGTACAGATAAACCCTAATAATAGAGTAGCGCAAAATTCACCTAGATCTAACACAATCAATCACTAAGCACATCAACATAGGTCAGATCTAGCAATCGTTCACATTATTCAGTACTAAGCTATCATATTCATCTAAGCATACATTATTTCACTAAACATTAATCATATGAGAAATAAAACAACCATAATGCACAAAGCAACCACAACACAGGATATACGTGGTTCACCCCTAGCCTGGGGCTATGTCCACCAACTCTTCTTCTCTTTATTGTCTTATGTCAATCTTATACATGCACAAACCCACAAGATCTTGCTCTTCATAGGATAGGATATCTATGCACACTTCTCTAGATCCTCCTTCCCCGAGCTAGGTTACAGCACAAAACCCTTACACATATTCTTACAGTCACTTACACTTAGCCTTGCAAGTCTCACACAGTACACATGAAACATTTACAATTATCTCTTTCACTTAGCATAAAATCACACAGATGTATCTAGTGTCTCATCGCATTCTTCTTACATCGCCTAGACATCTATTTATACATTACAAAAGAGCCTAAACATGGGTAAAACCCATGGTCCGACATCCCCATACCCATTACATAATACCAAAACCCACAAATCCCTAAACAAGGGGCCGATATCCTGCAATCTCCACTTTGACTTGTGCTCCACCTTCGACAGCCTGTCGAAGTCCCAAAATAGGTCAAACCTGACTAGGGATCTCGAAAACTTGGTCAAGGGCCAACATGCCCCCAACACTCACCTGTGACTCATCCCGAGTCACTTTGATCTGGGTATCTCTTCCTCAAAATCCTTGAGCTTGGCTTGAGATTCTTTGACTTTCTGCTCTACCAAGGCCTCCTTCTCAACAAACTCTTGAATAACTTCCTCATTGATAGGTCCCTCTAAGCGTTGTTCGACTGAAGTGACTAGTTTTTCTCCTCGACCTTCAATCTCTTCAAACAATTGGCAAGCTTCATCCTGGACTGGTTGGAGCCTCTGAGTTACTTCCATGAATTTGCCTTGTATGATGTGGACCTGTTGTTGAGCAGTGCATTGTTCCTTGGATCTCTTCATCCTCTCAACTACTAATAGGAGCTTCAACTACGCCTGTATTGTCACTGCTTGCTGCTTTGCCTCCTGGAGATATGACTCCAGTGATGTTAGTTCAGGGTCTTCAGTAAGTTGCTCATAATTCTATGAACTTCTATTACTAAGATGTTTACATTCCAAAGCTAATGCTTTGATCCTCTCAACTGCTCTCCGGCTGGTGGCTTTTCTTTGGTCTCACACGTCCTGTAGAATGCTTGGAATTGTTTGTAGTTCTAGGTCTTCTATTCTCTGTTGAAGCTGTTGGATAGCTTCGGCAAGCTGCGCTACTTGATGCTCCACTGGGTCTTCTGCCTTTAGCTCTAAGCTCGTCGCAGAGAGAAGTGCTCTACTAATTTCTTCTTTGACTCTGATCTGTTCTGCAAGAAATTGTTATTTCTCTTGTTGGACTTGCGCTCTCTCCTCTTCAAACTTTGTTTGGAGTTCGTCCTTCTCCTGTTGTGCAACTTGGCATTGCTCTATCACTTCCTCTTGTTCTTGTTTCAAGGCCACTATGGCCTATTCTTTTTCTTCTTGTGTGCGACGAAGGCGAGCTTCAGTTGCATCAGCAATTCTGCAGAGTTGGGTAGGCTCATCTCCCAACTATGGTTCTTCTGATGGTAGGGGCGCAGTGGACACTGCGTGGCGGGAGTGAAGGGTATGTTGTAACCCTCTTAGTTCTATCTCAATTCTATCATACATGGTTTCTTGCTTGGCTTTAATGTTCTGCAAGATGTCCTGCAAGGCATCTAATACAACTGCGATGATGAAGTAGAAGTCATTGAACGTGAGCACAATCTGCAACTTATTCTTACTAGCTCTGGATTTCTTCCATGATGTAGGTTTTATGGGGGAAACCTTTCTTTTATTCAATGGATCAACCTCATCAATGAGATACCTAGGCGGTGTTACTTTGCCCTACTTTTGCTTCTCTTCTTTTCCATCATTCTTTTCTTTGTCTACTTCATCATCACCTCTTTCTCCTGCTGATTTTGAAGTAATTTCTTATGATGTACTACTCAGCTGCTGGACCTCTTATGTCTTCTTCCTTCTGCTAGTTCCAAGTGTGTCATGCTCTTCGTGAGTGGCCTCCGGGCTGCCAATTAGTTCAGGGTCAGATAGTTTTGTGGGTTCAATAGGGATAAGGATCTTTACAGGTTAGTCCTTAGTGATTTCTTCTAGGTCTTCCTCAGTGAGCTTATAGTATGACTCAAGCTCTTCTTTTCTCTCATCTGCACGCGTAGTGATATAAATAAAGTGATGATCTATGTGGAACTTCATAAGGGGCTGAACCGGTGTAGGGTGTTTGGTGTCATATGAGGGATAGCCCTAATAGCCCTATTTAACTGAAGATAGTAGGTATGGAATACCGCATTCGACTGCCATTTTTTTTCCATATCGCTCAAATACCAAAGCATGGTGAACTTTGTAGTGAGTGGCTCAAAAAAATCAATGTCAGAAAAGGTCACACCTTTTGGCATCTCCCAAGTAGTAAACGTGATGAGGATCAGTAGCCAGCTAAAATGGAACTCATAGCCCTGATCCCGAGCTTCGCGGAAATCCAATTCTAATTGGTTGACTAAGTACTTTGCCCAGTTCATTTGTAGTCCTTTCATGCATTTTCCAGCAAGGTCAACAATGAACCCTATGACCTGTGTAGGTTTGTTCTTTCTCACTAGGTTTCCTGCGATCAGCTGACAAGCTAAGCACACTGCTCCATTCTGGATGGAGGATACCTTGTAGCCTCACGTATCCTTTTCTACATCACCATAGGTATCTTTAATCCTCTGTGCCAGGGTGCAATCTACAACCTTCCCTGGGTAGAAGTCTTGTGGGTCTGGTCCCTGCATGCTCAATCCGATGATCCTATGGATCAACATCGGATCGACGGTGATGCGTTTGTCTAGCCACAGATAGCCTCCATGGTAGCACAACAACAGGATCTTAACGCACATGTTAACCTCCTTGTGACTTCCAAAATGTGGTATCTTCATCATGGTCAAGATATTTGACTACACGAGGTTCATATTCCATTGTTGGGGGATTTTCCTCGACTTCTTTCCCTTCGTCCTAGTTAAGTACCTGTGAGGAGCGAGCATGTTGTAGTTCTTGCGATCCCTAAGTTGAAGTCACTGAATTTTAATGTTATGATATTATCCATCTGTGGTCTAACTGCACGTATCCCCTTCGGGAGGTACGCAGTAACCAAAGTGTAATTGAAGTCCCTTGGAACACTGTCACGACTCACCATGCTGGCCAGAGGTGAGATGTAGTCATGTAGGATCTTCGGGATTAACTTCATGTTAGCCAAGTCATCTCGATGCTTGGTTCTTTTCTCATTCAAAGGTTTGGATGGTCCAGATCCATGATTGGTCAATGGGGAGGCTTGCACTCCTCTTGTTGATGAAGCTTGGACTCATGTGGACAATACTTTTTCAGCCATTAGATCGGTTAGGATTTCCCCTACTTATTTTTCTGTTGCACTGAGTTCGTCTAACATGAACACTCAAGATCGGATAAATAAGGTCGATGAACAAATTCTCACTACAATAGAATAGGTGGCGAGGGCTCAATGATCACTGCACGAAATCAACTAGTTCTCTACAAGATCGGATAATCACAATTGGCAAAAGTGTTCTTGGTGCAACATTCGACGGAATAAATAGACAGTGATGTAACAGATCCCTCCAATGGACAAGAAGCCTTCATCAATGCAATTATGTCTGTTATGGCATGGTCCCAACGGTCCAATGTTGATATTTCTGGTCATAATTGTTGTTCTAACCATTCGGGAGCGTCGGTCTAATAGACATAATGCCTCCAACGATCATATCGCTCCACCATGGCAAAGTTCCACTATGAGTTGCTCTGATATTCCTGCGAAGTTCCAGTTTTGCACACCTTCCTTCTGTGAAGTCCCCTCTAGAATATCCTGCAACTTTTCTAGCTTTGCTCTCTTCTTACTGAGCTTTCTAGCCTTCTTCCCTGTGATCTATGTCTTGGTATTCCTCCTTTCATTCTGATTCTTATCTATACTCGACATAGTAACTTCATGTTGTTGAGATTCTTTCATAGGGTTAGAGAGTAATACTTCTTCTTTGTCTGGGGTAGGTTCTCTACTCTCCTGTACAGACAAGTTTTTCAAGTCTTCTTGTGTTCTTTCAACTTTGACATCCAAGTTTCTGGTCCTGAACAACTTCGACCTGTTCTCTTGTTCTTTTAGTAAGTGTGCTATTCTCTTAGTCATGAAGTCTCTTAGTTCTTGCTTTGTCTATTCTAGGGCTTCCTCTTCTTTTCTTTGGGTCTGATCCTTCTCAATCCAAGTTTTTCCTAGTAACATAACAAATGGGGCGCTTCTCCCAATAAATTTAACAACCTAAAATTCTTCCTCTGTCGAAGTTCCATGAGAATTCATAGATATTTGGGTAAGTCTTCCACGTAGGGTTATCATCTTTCCTTTGAATAATCCTATTCCTCCCGATGAAGGACTCATAGCTGGCTTTCCCAAGATTTCCCAAGTTCTTTCTATCATGATATTCACATGTGTTTCCTCATCTAGAACACAATCAAGGTTGAAGTCTCCTATTCTTGTTTCTATACACTCTTTTTCTTTGAAGATCTATGATAAGTTGATATTTCTGTGATCATTCAAGGTTTATTTCATTTGTAGTAATACATTCTCTGATTCTTTCTAGGGTTCTTCCATGGTCTTAGTTTCTTGGCCTTTCTCAGGGTTTTCTGGTCTCATATTCATTCTTTCAACCTTAGCAATCATTCTAGGGAAATCCAAAACTTCATGGTCCATAGCTTTACAACAAAGACAATTGGGTCTTCTACCAGGACACTCCTTAGAAATATGTCATGGTATTCTACAACTGTAACAAATATTTAATCCTCTTTTTATTTTAAATGATCCCCAACTTTTCTTGCACTGTGCACTAGGATCATAGTAGCTAACCTGCAAAAAATTCTTCCTAGGATCCTGCATCCACTTGTTAGTCCAAACATTCTTTCTGTGCATAGGAATAACATATCTTTCACTATTCTTATCAGATCTACTCATATCAACTCTTGTTTCTTCTATTTGTGCCCTAGTTTTCAGGCTAGGGTAAAATTTATCAAACACACTTAGATCCATACTTTCGAAACAAAATATTCCACTTATCTTACCGTTTCAATAAAAAAAATTCATTTTTCTTACCTTGATCAGAGCACAAAGCTTCAAAATCTTACCTCTTTTCTCCAAATCAGACTTCTCTTCTTAGCACAGAGCTTTACAAGTCAAGTAGAATATTGCGTACTAGGGCAATAGATCTACGCACATAGCTTTCTCTTTTCTTCAGTTCCCATTAATCACAGTTTCGAGTCCCCACAACATAACCATTTGTTGGCACAGGGGAAGAACCAAGGTTCAATGCTTCAACAGTGCACCAAAAAAACCCTAACTACTGGCCCTTTCGGCAACACCTGTGAAGCAAATGAAGTCTCACCCGAGGTAGAGGTAGGGGTGGTTGCAGGACTCCAGTGTCTGCAACCTTAGCTGGGACACAGATCTATGATTGTAACACCTTAACAAAGCACTTACCAGTTATAGTTCATTAGCATTTAACTATTGTTTACAGCGCATATAAACCCTAATAACAAAGCAATGTAGAATTCACCTATATCTAACACATTCAAGCACTAAGCACATCAACGTAGGTCAGATCTAGCAATCATTCACATTATTCAGTACTAAGATATCATATTCATCTAAGCACACATTATTTCACTAAGAATTTATCATATGAACAATAAAACAACCATAATGCATAAAGAAACGACAACACAGGATATACGGGGTTCACCCCCACCCTGGGGCTATGTCCACCAACTCTTCTTCTCTTTATTGTCTCCTGTCAATCTTCTACATGCACATAGCCACAAGATCCTGATCCACATAGGATAGGATATCTATGCACACTTCTCTAGATCCTCCTTCCCTGAGCTAGGTTACAACACAAAGCCCTTACACAGACTCTTATAGTCACTCGCACTTAGCCTTGCAAGTCTCACACAGTACGCACAAAGCATTTACAATTATCTCTTGCACTTAGCACAACATCACACAGATGCATCTAGTGTCTCATTGGATACTTCTTACATCGCCTAGACATATATTTATACATTACAAAAGAGCCTAAACATGGGTAAAACCCATGGTCCGACATCCTCATACCCGTTACATAAGCCCAAAACCCAAAAATCCTTAAACAAGGGGCCGAGATCCCATGATCTCCACTTCGAATTGTGCTCTACCTTCTATAGCCTGTCGAAGTCCCAAAATAGGTCAAACCTGACCAGGGATCTCCAAAAATTGGTCAAGGGACAACACGTTATATATCGCCCTATCATGGATGACCAATCTCTTCCCAGAACAACTCCATATGTCGGAGGAAGGTCTACCACAATAACATTGAAAAATGTGATAATGTGGGGGGTTGCCTTGATCCAGGCATAAAAGTCTTTGATTTCTCCATATGATGGAACTTTTCTAGAATTAATTTCATATATAGTTTCACTAGTCTCATAATACTTGGTACAATTCATACCCAATGGCTCCATGGCAACTAGTGGCATGATATTGTTGGTCACACCAGTATCAACTAAGAAATTATGAAGCACAACATCATGATTTTCAATTGAAATATAAAAGGGAGGAATTTTACCTCTCAACTTGGTGGTTGATTGGTTCTGGCCTTGTTTTGGAATAGTAACAACAACTTCTTCTTTCTCGGAAAGATCATCCAACAATCTCAAAATGTTTTCCCTTTGTTGGGAAATTTTCACCACTTCCATAAAGGGAAATGTTATCCTTAACTTACTTAAATCCTCTACAACATTGTATGTCATTTGATTGAATTTTGATGTCAGGTGTTTCTTTTTACTTCCAATTTCATCTGCCACTTTCTTATTCTCCATTTTTTCTCTTTCTTTTTTATTTTTCTTTATTAGAATCACCTTTATTCTTGGGTCTATTTACAAAACCTATTTTCTGGGCGATGTTTTCTTGTGAGTTGGGATCATTTTCTCCCTCCTCAAATATATACATGGATGTCTCACATTCGTCCATCTACACTATTTCATAACTTTCATTAGGTGAGTAACAATTCTCTTTCTCAACCACTTGCTCATCATATATATCATCCATAACAACTGCATTGCGAGTTGGTTGTCTAGGAACCATTGGCCTTTGTGTATCATCCATATTTTCAAACCTCACTCTGTTTTCTTGGGGAGGGTTCCTTCTTTTCTTTGGGACCAATATTCTCAGATTTTCCACATAATTATCTCCCCTCCTTAGTCTAGTTATCTCGTTCTTCATTTGCTTGATAGTTCTATTAATTTGTGCAATTTCAATTCTTTGCTTATTTTCTTGTGCTGCCACATGGTCTACCTTCACATCTAGTATGGTTCCTTTGAAAAATAATCCTCCAATTGTTTGGTTCTAAGCTGATCATGGCTTGAATTATTCACTCTTTATTGAACTAGAGGCTCCCTGATTATCAATACTTATTCCTCCCAGCTTCCTTTGTACTTTTCCGAGTATAATGTTGAGGTCGTCACCCATTTCAATCATAATTTCTTCCATATCAGTGGACTTAGTCATTTCCTCCTCCAAGGTATTCATTTGGGAAGTTCTAATAGCATACTTCACATTTAGAGGCATTGCATTTTTATAACAACTGAGTATGAATTGGTCATTTAGTATTTTATCTTCTAGGATCTTGCTCAAAGTTTTGTTGAACCTGGGATTAAAATCTCGTATTCTTTCATTCTTCCTCAAACTAATCTGGGTGAAATCAATGAGAATGGTATGATAAGAAATTGGAGGGGAGAACATAGTTAGGAACATGGCTTTGAGTTCATTAAATGAGCGGATCGATCTACTAGGTAATGTTGTATACCATTCATACACTCTTCTTGATAAGGTTTGAAGAAATAACCTTACTATGACATCATCATACTCAACATGATGAAAATCACAAACATCAAGGACCAAATGGAGATGCATGTTTGCATTAATTTCTCCATCTCTAGAAAATTCCTTCAGGGTACCCTTGGGGAGAACAAGGAAATCATGTTGCTCATCTAGAAGATTTAGAGGGGAATATCTCACCCTTCTTTGATTTTCAAATCCTAGGTTTCCTTGATTTCTTGTGGGATCTCTTCCACCTCCTTGTCTCTCCTCATGTGGTTCTCCTCACGGTTTTTCATTTCTTTCTGCCATATCCGCACATGCTCCAAAAACGTGACTTCCAATTCTTAGAATACAAATTTTCTTGCTTTTACTTCTGGTAATGGGTACTTTGTAATTTTCCAACTTCAATTTCAACTGTCTCCTCATGTTTCTCTAGGTAGCCTTTGATTTCTTTGGTCTTGTCGCTCTTCTCTCCTCTGTCTTCAGAGGATTTCTCTTTCTTCTTCTTGGACCAAGGTTTTCCAAGACCTTTCTAAATATTCACGGGTCTCAGTCGTTGATATTACCAAGTTGTATAATTGATGTAGGATGCTTCGTTGTTTATTCAATCCAATTTCCATGTGGGGCTGGTCACCCTGGGGAAAAGTCATATAATTTTTTCAAAAAATGCTAGACCATATTTCATATTCCATTCCATTCCCTAGTATGGTTTCAAAAAATGTTGACACTTCAATCCATCATGACCGAAAGGACAACTTCAAGAGGATGTAAATCCTCCTGCATTTTTATAGAGGTGGTACTCCTCTTTATTTTCATATTTTCTTATGATAGATATTCAGAATGTGTGACTTTTCATAAGTCCATCGTGGTAATCAAAGAAATAAAATATTACAAGAAAGATATAAATTTTTTTTTTTTCTTTTTAAAGAAATTTCTTGAGAAAGGACCAAGAATCACACACTTCACACATTTAAAGCAAATAAACAAAATTTCCTCACATCCATCATAGTTTAACATAAGGATTTTTTATCACATGAAAATAAAAAGAAGATGATCCACATGCATAAGAGAACTTTAACAGAGTGGAAACATGGGCAGATCAAAAGAATATAATGATATATCAACCTCAAATACTTTATATTCTGAAACCAGGGTTACAAAGTACAGTCAAGATTGTTCCCAAAATAACTCTCTTGAAATTTCTAAAAATATATATAGTTTGTTACATATTCTTTGAAATTTAAAATGTGTTTGTCTTAAAGACTAGGATTGGGGATCTCGGGGACCATAAAGAAAATAAATAAAATAAATAATCTCTCAGAAGGAGGAATAGTGGGTGATAGTAGAACAACAAGACATGGAATGAAGAAAATAAAAAAATATCAGTCTTCGGTTAAACCTTTCTAGTGAAAGAGGTGGAATAACTGGATGAAGGAACTGATAAGAAAGAAAGATATGACCAGTGTAAACTTACTATGATGGTCTCTCCTTTTCTTCACTTGCTTGATGATGTCCTTTTATTGTTTTCATCAATGGTTACAGGAAGCATCCCAACTACTTCTTTCCCTTCATTGGTCATTTTATCGATAGCTTTCTTGAACCATTCTTTGGTGTAAATTTTGATTGGTGCCATGTTGATTTCATGCCGGATTCTGATGTTGAACAACTCGTCCCTCCAAGTCCCTCAACGCAATTCTTCTTCAATGTCCTGATTTTTTATGTAGTAATCCACAAGCGAATTGTCTATGTCGTCCTCAACATATTCAAGAATACCATAGAACTTTTCAATTGACAACCCTTTAAAAATCTCAACTTGTTCGTCAAAATGTTGTTTTGTTAGAAACAACAAGTTCAGGATTAATTTGGGGTCTTGGAATTACTTAGTGCTTCTGGATAACTCTACCTCCATGAGCCTTTTGAATATTTCTTCCCTCCTTGATATATCTTGGCTACACGCTTGAATGATATTATTCAAGTTTTTAATCTTTTCCTTAAATAACGTGTTCAACTATTTTATCTGGTTTGCAGAGGGAAGATCCTCCTCTCTTGTCTTTAACTCTATCATGTTGGAAAATTTAACATCGAAGGGTACCACAACATCAAGGTAAAAACCTTCTTCATTTTTTAGGTCGGCTTGCAAATACTGATGGAAGGAATCTACCCTCGATAAAAAAAAACCATGTTCTTCGACATTTCCCAAGCCTCTGTAATCAATTCCATTCTTTTCTTAATATTTTTCTCCACATAGCTCATGGCTGATGTAGGTAGGCTTGAGGATCCTTTTAATTTATTAGCAGGTGTGGCAGGTGCGAATATTGTCAAATGATTGGCAAGTAGTGGAAGAGGCATTAAAGTATTTTCCAGTTCCTTGATCCTTTCCTTTAATTTGATATTTTCTACTTCAAGATCACCAATGGAGTCATCCAGAGCATCCCCGATCGCTCTATGAATTCTGGAAATCTTAGAAGGTCGCATATTTCTTAGTTTAACATATGAACAAGATATCGCTTTATTATTCTTCTCATCACTCTTCTCAACAAATAATTTCTTAGATTCATTTTCAAAGACAACACTCTGAAATACAAATGACTCTTCTTCATCGAATGTCTCATCCTCAATAATTTCCAATGACAGATTCTGGTGGGTCATGCATCCTACTTGGTCAATGTTAAGAAACATTTTCTCGATGTTTTCTTCGAGCTCCATATCTTCGAGGAAGAATCTATTGATGTCACTTTCGATGCAATGTTCTTCCTCCTCTTGTGCAATATTTTTCCTCTTCTTCCTCAGATGAATTTTATGCGAACTTTCAATTTTTCCAGGAGGGGGATTCTTTTCTCCTCCTCCGCCTGAGATACTGTTGATCACTTTTTTAGATGGGTGGGCCACTAGAGCATTTCTCTGAGATGTCGTAGTCTTACTTGTAAGAATTGGGGACTAGGTACTCTTCTCGTCAGGACCCTTTCCTTTCTGTTTGTAAAATTCATTGGTACTGAGTACCATTTCCAAATCAGCAACATTATGAGCAGGAGAGTCTAAGTCATTATATTATTCTTCAATCAGAACAATATTGATAAATGAATTTCTTAAACCTACTTCCAGCAAATGTTCCACAAAAATTTTGTTAGGGTCAAACCCTTTTATCTTTTCGACATATTTCAGATTCATATTGTGGAATTGATTTGCAAATTCATCAATTTTGTTCATATTTTTTAATATAAAATCACCAACTTTCCAAGGAAAAGGTATGAATTGCTTTTTCCTTTTCTCATGGAAAAAGTGCAACAAAAAATTATACTGCCTTGCGACTTCAGTAACAAACATTTGATCAGATATATGGCATGGAAGGAAGGAGGGATATTCCTTAGAACCGAAAATCCTGATAACATTGTAATTTTCCATTTGCTCCAACGTCCCCTTCTTATCCAAGAATTTACTTGCCTGGTCAGATATTCAGGGGGTGTCTTCTCCAAACAATAAACCTTTAAAAATTGAGAAAAAATCATTGAAAGCTTCATAAAAATGAAAGGAAGCTTTGTACCTGCATAACACTTGGTAGCAGAAGGTCACTAGGTCAAGTTCATAGTTTAACTTCCTACATATAGACTATCTTGGAAATGGATAGGAATGTGCTATTGCAAACACCAACTAAGAAGACATAAATAATTTCTTATCCTTTTTGTACTGTGATAATTAGGAAGAGATTTCAATGGAAATCAGTTTTCCCCAATCGAAAATGGCGTTCTCTTTGACATTAAAGTATAAGATATAAAGAATCATACCAGAAATGTTGACAGTGCTTTCTTGGCTTGTCACCCTAGTGAATAACCAAGCAATTTACCGAAAGGGGCTTTTGAACGAGTCTACCTACAACCTGGTAATGTCTTCGGGGAAAACTGTAGGATTCTCCAAGAACTCAGGCAATAGGTCTAGGCCGTTGTCATGATTTTTTAGGAAATCCATCCAATCTTCTCCTTTGAAAGTAAGTGTTGGCTCGAGAAGCTTCAACATTTTATGGAACACTTGAAGCGAAAGAGAGACGGGAGAATCGTCTCGAAGATGAATAATCCACTAACTCGGTACGTATTTCTTGGTGCACCAGGAAACAAGCTCCTTGTAGTCGAAAACCTACGGGACACATCCTGCATGAGCAATTCTGGATGTCCATGTTTTTATCACTTTGTAATTTCCAGAGGTTGTAGAAGAAATTGAAAGAGGTAACTACCAAACCACTTTGGAAGCTCGGATCTAGCCTTGCCATCTTCAGAGAGGGGTCTCTCTGTATGATTTATATTTGTTTAAGTTTTAAATGTTAGTCTAGTTATGACAGTTCGAATTTTGTTTGTTTTTTTGTAATAATTGGCTGAAAGATTGCTTAATTTTCCATTGGGCTATGGGGTATGTACTTAAAGATGAGGATCAAATTCAGATTTTTATATGGTTTTATTCATAGGGAAATGTAGTAAAACTATTGGATCTATTCAGATTAAATGAGACAAATAAGAGAGAACAAGAGGGGAAAGTCCACTAAGAAGAGGAGTAATTAAGAATACCTTCACTCAGTTTCAGAGGAAAACATACAGATCATTAAAAAGCCATAGACAAAGTATAAAAGATAAATTATGTTCTTTTGACTTTCTTTTAATGATTAGAATTGGAAATACATGAAATTATTACAGAGCATAAGAAAACATTTGACAAAGATAGAAATACATCACCAACAATCTGACACAAGAATCCTGTGAATAAGCCTCTTTTATTACTGGTCGATCCTTTGAAAAATTACACAATAGCTCCTGGGTGCAAAAATCAACCTTCAATACTTCGAAGAGAGAAGTATTTATAAAACTGTTTACATTAGATCATGTCATAAATGACTAGGATATTATGGAGGAAATATCTAACTAATTATATCTCTAAGATACAAAATATAGGGATTTGTTTATTTGTTCAGATCCTTAGTGTTGATTTGGTGGAAGTGGTCGGTGACTCATATCTTTGAATTTGGCTGGATGCTCCATGCTAACTAGAACCTGAAAACTGTCTTTACTCAAGTAAGATGCATAGATCTTCTCATCTCTTTTTACTATGGATATAAATATTGAGTAACTTTCTGTATATCTCATCCATTTCAGTATACTTGGGAAAAGTAGGCTTAGTGATGAAGATATGTTTTATCTCATGCTGAATACTCAAGTCCAACTATAATTTCTCTAGGAAATCTTTATGAGTAATGCTTCCTTGTATCCATACAAACTTGGAACTTTCCTTTGCCGCTGCACTCATTTTATGTTTGTAATCTGACAGAGTGATCATCTTCTCATTGAGTACTAATAATCTAGGAAGACCTTTCTTATGTAGCACTTCAAGCTTACAGAAAAATATTTGCACTCCTATGTCCATCACTTGAGCATTTTCTTCTAGATGCAACATCAATCCTTTCTTGGTCAAAACCTTCTTGATCTCAAGGATGGTCTCTATTATGTCTTCAATTTCTAGTTCTTCTAACTCTTTCTTGTTTTTTAATTTTAGAAATCTGATGAGTTTAGTGGCCTCTGTGGGTATTTCTCCTAGCTCTTCTTTGATGACCGCAATTGCTTCACTGGCCTTTTGTAATAATTCATGCTTTTCAAAAATGATCTGTATTGATGGCCAATTTTTTTACATTGACTTGCTGATATCCATCCAAATTTTTTCCTTAGCTTGGGCTAAGGTATTTTCCATGACAGTCGCTTTCTATAGTTGTTGTAATTTTTTACTAAGCCTTTGAGACTTATGAATCTCTGCTTGGTGACTGGTTTGGAAAATTGACTTCAGATCCTGCAATCTCTTTACCTCTTCCTACAATTTTCTGATCTCTTCCCCTTGGATGGATATGTCCTCCATGGACTTTACAAGTTTCTCAGATGCATCTGAAACTTGTACTAGGATTGTTGATGGAATCTTTGCTGATGTAGATGCTTCTGCTATTCTAATTCCTATCAGAGGGAATGCCTCCAGTGGGATCATGGCCATCTACACATTTTTTTCCTTTTCATTTATCAGTTTATCCATTTCTTCTTCCATTTCTCTTATCTATGCCTTATGTTCCATGATAAGCTTCAACATTTCTTCTTTGTGGAGTTCAGTCTCAATGAATTCTTTGGCTTGTGAATATTTTGTATATGGAAGCTTCAACTTCTTTCTCAGAGATGCTATATCAACATTCTTCTTTTTCAATAATTCCTTTGCTTCCTTGACATTTTTTGGGTCATACCCAATCTTCAACACCAATTCTTCTAGTGATTTTATTTTGTTGTCCTTGGACAAAGAATCTATTCTCTCCAGCTTCAATTGGGAATGAATGTTGTTCAGGGACAACTGCAACTTTGAATCAGCCATTGAGGTGTTGGTCAAGGTAGAGAATATCATCTCTCTTTTCTGCCTATGCATGTCCATTTGGTCCACTGGATGGACATTCTTTACATCAAACTCAAAGGAAATATTCTTATAGTCTGCAGTTGTCTTAGGATGGGGAACTTGTGCCTACAGGAATGCCATTTGCACTCTTCCTTTCTCTGTGTCAAATGATGATGGCAACTCGTGTTGAGTAGTGGAGGTCTTCTTCCAGAACTGAGCATAGGTGCTGCTATTGAGGAACTCATTTCTCTATTTGATCTATTTTTACTTGTCAAAAATATTTGACTTTGTTTGTTCATGAATTGATTCAGCTGACAGAGTAGTGTCAGTTTGTTTTTGAGATGATGATGTTGAAACTATGAACTGGTCTATGAATTCCTTGAAGTTGAATTATGTTGAATGTTTCCTCACCAATGAGGTCCATGAGGTCACTGACTATGGGTTTCGTTCTTGATTTAAATTATGTAATTCACATGGAAACATGTCTGATTGAAAAAACAAGAGCATATACACCAAGACTGAGGAATATCTGAACATTCCTTATGTTGGAAACCTGAAAAGCTGATCATGAATGTTATCAGCCAAAAACTGACCGAATTTAAATTTAATTGTGGCTCTTTATTCTATAGAAAAGATAGATAGAAAACCTAAAATAGGCTCATCTACCCATTCATATGAAAAATAGCCTAAAAGGTAGCAAATAATGGATATGATCTGGTTGTCCTTGACAATGAAGATGGAGAATGAAGAAGGGGGATTTTTCTTGGGAAATTGGGCGTCTTCTGGTAGAAAAATCTCGAAAATCTGGGCTCTTTGGGGAAAGGTGAGCTTCTAGTACAGGTTGTTTAGGGATTTAATGGAAAATGAGATTGTAGAGTCACTTCTTGGGATTTGCAACATCTCATCAATGGATTCAGGCGTAATTGTGAACAGGGTTTCACTAGAGGAGAAAACAATGGCCCTTTGGTCGGGCGAATAATGAGCTTGGCATTTGAGGGCGAATTCGGGGAAATTGTGGGTTTGAGGAAACATATACAGAGGTAAATTGGACTCCCAGAGTCCAATTTCATCACTCTGGTCCATAAAAATATCCTTTAGCCAAGAGTGCAATTCGAAGAAGTTGAATTCGCACCTCGACTCTATGATATTATAGTCCTTATTCGCCAGGGGTATATGATCTAGGTCGACAGGAGGGGGAAGGATCAGGTTCTCAGATGTATCAACATATTTGGCCTTGGGGGCCATGATTAATAAATATTTAAGTAAAATCAATGGAAGAACTATGATTACTTAGGGAAAATGCGCCTACTAATAGTGACCAGTTGTGGTAGTTGGCTTGACAACTTGTTTTGGCGTGGTGTCCACAATGTCTGCATTGACAAATGGCGTTACAGGGTGATGAAACATGGTTTTACAGAGTGTTGGAGGTGTCTGTTATGGAATGGGGTGATGAAGAGGTGTTTAACAATCATGAGGATTGATTCAATTGGGTAACGGGTATGTAGGATGGGACATATAGCAGGTAGGAGTAGGGTACGGTGGCAGACTGAGGTGAGTGATTTTAGGTAGTGGTTTGGTCATATTTCATAGGGGGGCGTAGGTGGTAAGCAGATTTCAGAGGAGGGGCTCTGAAACATTGTGAGAGTGCCACGTTAGGTGGGATTGGTGCAGGGTAAACCACTTTTAAGACCCCCCCCATCGTTAAAGGCAGAAAGTTCGGGGGGGTGGTCCGAGATGCACCGAGGTCCATCGATCTAGGCGTTGATGGATGTCGTTGCTGAGAACTTGTGCGGAAATTAGTCACTATATGAAAAAATGTATTTTCCACTAGTAAACTTAGGATAAAAATATGTGATGGGTAGCGCTAAGCTTACCTTTTTCAATTTCACACCATGGTCTTATTTTCCTAAGGTAAAAATACCCAAATTTACTCAAACAAAGGGTGTTTTGACAATCCCCTTTCAACTTTTATTGAAATCAAAAACACTGACCTATCAACTAACATAGGCATATAAAATATTAATCCAACTTAGTCTGTTGGATTAATTATTACTCTAACCTAACTAATTTGGACAAGATTAAAATGTTTGACCAAACTTATTCTCTAACCTACCTAATTTGGCCAAGTTTAAACTGTTTGACCAAAATTATTCTCTAACCTATCAACATAAATTCAACGAGTTTGATCATGATTATACAATATGATTCAAACCAAATTTATTTTTTATGGGGTTTTATATTTTTCTCTTTTTTTATTTTGTCTTTTATTATTTTTTATACCCTCTTTTCATTTTTTCTATTTTTATCCTTTTTATTTTTCTTTTTCTTTTCTTTTCTTTTTTCTTTTCTTTTTGTAAATCATTTGGAGAATAAAATATTATTTACAATGAAATATGACTAGAGGAAGAAATTTTCAATCACCAAGTGATACTATGAAATATAGGGTTATAACAGTTCCTCCACTTGGGGATGGTGCTTTCCTTGTGAGGTGCCAAGAACCAACTACCTGTTTCCTTGAATCCTCTTCTCCGGTACTTTTTTCATTCTGATTAGTCTTATTGTACATGTAAATCTAGTGACAACTGATCAGGTGCTTAGGGCCTTCTCTTTAGGCTTCAACCATTGATAAAAGTCAACCAAACCTGACATAAAAGGTAAAATGGTATTTACAATGAAATGAGTGAGAAAAAATTTCATTCCTGTGAAACATAGTGCTTGAGCATTTTGCCACTGACAGGTCCTCCTAGCAGATCTGCTCCATCCATATCATTGATACAAAATGCATTACTTCCTCTATAGGCATGTATTGTGAATGGACCTTTTCATAGATTCTCAAATTTTCCATGATTTCCCTTTTCTTCATTCCTTGAGTCCCATTTCAGTACTTTGTCTCCTATTTGGAAGTCATTAGCCTTGGTCCTTCTATCATAGATATTTTTTATATTTTCCTAAATCACTTGAGTTTGGTTGTATACCTCTTCTCTGTACTGTTGTAGCTATATAGTCTGATTAATTCTCCTATGGATGTCATTTGGTTCAACATGTACTTCCTGCAGTAATTTCATGATAGGGACACCTAAAGAAGTAGGAAAGGAAACATCCATTCCATAGACCAACTAGTATGGGGACATACCAATTGACCTCTTTGTAGTAAGTTTGTTTGCCCATAGTGCATTTACGAACTTATTGTGCCATAATTTTTTGTTGTCTTGTAACAACTTCTTCATGATTTTGACCAGACTCTTATTTGAAGACTCTGTTAATCCATTTCCCTGAGGGTAATAGGCAATAGAGTTTCCTAATGTGATATGATACTTGTTGCAAAACTCTATCATCTTTTTTTATTTGAATGATTCTTCTGTTAAGAACCAAATATCAATATAGCATAGAAAAACCTCAGAATAAGTACTCAATGCCTTGAAAAAGAGAGAATTTCAGATAATAATCCTCTTCGAGGGGGCAACCTCCTTTTACCCCACATAAATGTTCAAGTACAAGATGATTCCAAATGAAAATGTTTCCTTGGTATATATAGGAGACTAGGAGGTATAATTACAACTAATGGAATAAAGACGACATAAATAAAATAGCATTACTAATCTAATATGCCCCAATTAAGGGGTAATGAGCCAATATTAGGGCTTAACATGCCCTTCCTCTTGAGACAAGGGTTGTCCAAAATGCTTGAGTAACTTTGTATGATTCTGTATAAAAGACTCATCTTCCCAAGTGGAATCTTTAGCTGGTAGTTTCCTCCATTTAATGAGATACTCTGAAATGGATCTATTCCTCAGCTGTCGAATTCTTGTGTCAATGATGGCTTTAGGCTCCAATATGATTTTTCCTTCCTCGTCAAGTTCTGGAAATATAGTTTGAACTGGGATCTTGTCACCTATAACCTTATTTAAGCATGAAATATG
The DNA here is from genome assembly GCA_000966675.3 of Picea glauca. Lineage (NCBI taxonomy): Eukaryota > Viridiplantae > Streptophyta > Pinopsida > Pinales > Pinaceae > Picea > Picea glauca. Next base: position 992,011 of record JZKD02S2047823.1, read on the forward strand.
GAAAACTAGGTGTACTCGTGAAGATGCAGGTAACTCCAATTTGTATTCCATAGTACCATTTTTTTGCAACACCTTATAAGGGCCATAGTACTTTGGTGATAATTTATTATCCTTCTTGGCTTGCTTGAGGGACATCTATTTGTATGGTTGTAGTCCTAAAAACACCCAATCCCCTACTTCAAAACTTCTTTCACTACGATGTTGATCTGCTTGTTGTTTCATGAGATTTTGTGCCATGGTCAGGTTGTACTTTAAGATTTAGAGAACTTGTTGTTGATGCTCGATGTGATCTTCCACTGATTGAACCTTAGATTTTTATTTTAGACAAGAAGTGATGGAAGGAGGGTGGTATCCATAGAGTGCCATAAAGGGTGTCATTTTTTTTGCATTATGAAAGGAAGTGTTATACCACCATTCTACGAAGGGTAACCATTTGAACCATTGTGTTTGTTTATCAGAGACAAAGAAACAAAGCTATCCTTCCAGAAATTTTTTCACTACCTCAGTTTGTCCATCAGATTGAGGATTATAGGATGAGCTATGAGCCAATTGAGCACCCAAACAAGAAAATAATTGTGTCCAAAAATGTCTAGTGAAGATGGGATCTCTGTCACTTACAATAATATTTGGGATGCCATGTAGCTTTTGAACTGTCTCCATGAATGAGGTGGAAATTGTACTAGCTTTGAAGGGATGAGAGAGTGCACAAAAGTGTGTGTACTTGGTCAATCTATCAACAATTACCATGATGACACTCTTTCCTTTAGACTTTGGTAACACTGTGATGAAATCCATGGAAACCTCCTCCCAGTGCTGACTTGGGATGGCCAATGATTGTAAATGACTTGGGGTCTTAATTGTTTCCACCTTATTTTGTTGGAAAAACAAACATTCTTCCACAAACCTTTGAACATGAGTTTTAAGTCCATCCCAAAAAAAATCCTTCTTGAATCTATTGTAGGTTTTCAAAAATTCTGAGTGCCCTCCTACTCGAGAGGTGTGCAATTCCAATAGTACCTTTTGTTTGAGTTGGGAGGTCTTACATAAATATAAGCAATCTTTGTACCATAGTCAATCATTTTTCCATGTAAATGTATCTGATGCACTGAAATCCTGCTACAACCTTTGAATGAGAGTCCACATTTTTTTTTCATTCTTCCATTCATTCCTTGCTTCTATTATCCAATCGAGTTCGATGATTGAGATAGCACAAAGAAAGGCCTCAACATCTTCATCCTTTCTTGAGAGTGCATCTGCCACAACATTTTTCTTCCCCCTTTTATAGACAATATCAAAATCATAACCCAATACCTTGGTTACCCATTTTTATTGTTCTTCTGAAGATAGTCTTTGTTCCAAGAAGTATTTAAGACTATCATGATCTGTTTTGACCTTGAAGTACCTACCTATTAGATAAGGACACCATTTCTTCAGTGCATGTAGTATTGCCATCATTTCCTTCTCATAAATGGGTTTGTGTGTTAAGCCCTAATATTGGTTCATTACCCCTTAATTGGGTCATATTATATTAGTAATGTTATTTTATTTATGCCAGCTTTAGGCCATTAGTTGCAATTATACCTCCTAGTTTCCTATATATACCAAGGAGACATTTTCATTTTGAATCATCTTGTACTTGAACATTTAAGTGGGATAAAAGGAGGTTACCCCCTCGAAGAGGCTTATTATCTGAAATTCTCTCTTTTTCAAGGTGTTGAGTACTTTTTCTGAGGATTTTCTATGCTATATTGATATTTTGTTCTTAACATATGGTATCAGAGCTCGAGGTCTTGGGGTTTCGCTGCTACATCTGAGACACCTTGGCATTTTCACTATAACTTTTTCCTGCAATGTTTCAGAAGGAATAGCTTGGAGGATATTTAGTGGATGGATCAAGGTATGTTGGGTTCAAAATTCAGCTCGTGAGACCTTATACTTTCAGATATACAGCCTGTACAAGATAAGGTTCTGGAATCATCCTGAACTGAGTCATTGTGGAATTTTCACTATCAAAACTCTGATGTAACGTTTCCGATCTTGATATCTGTAGGCTATTTATAGAAATTAGTAAGGTATCCATGGTAAAACTTTCAGCTTCTGGGTCATCTTAAATTTGTATATACACCCTGTGTAAGATAGGGTATCTTACTAGTCTTATTGACTAGTCTCAAGAAGGTGTTCCAGGTAAAACAATCATAACTTCCTCCTAGAATATCCAAATTTCATGGAACTAGTTGCATTGGATCATGGATGGTCTGTAGTACTTTTGGTGTGAGTTTCAAAATTTTATATCAATTATTTTGTGTGGGGCACACTATACAAGTGAGATCTTCTGGAAAGGCTAGAAATCAGCAAGTTGTGGGGAAGTTAGCGTAAATTCCACTTGGCACATCCAATTTTGATCAGACCTGTGGAATTGCAGAGAAGAAATATCAGAGAAATACATAAAATAAAGTTTCATACCCAGAAGGGCTAAAACTTGGAATATACAATAGAAGAAATATTGTCTAGCAGAACCACCTCAAAATCAAGGTTCAAAAGTGATACTTGGCCAACATGCCACCCAAAAAGGGAACTTCTACACCAAATAAGCTGCCAGAAAATCCTA
>JZKD02S2047823.1:995553-1023089 GCA_000966675.3 Picea glauca
ACAACTATGCTCACTAGATGTTCAAACATCTAAGACATCTATTCCTCAAGATCTCCAAAGGATCATTGATAAGCATTCCAAAGTATTTGAAGATATTCCCAAAGGTCTTCCACCTCCTCAAAATCATGATCATGAAATTCACCTAATTCATGGGAGTGTTCCTCCTAACATCAGGCCATACTGTTACACATAAAAAATACTCACTTTGATAGTGTCACAAGTGTCGTCATTACAAATGTCGCAAGTGTCACATTTTGCTCACAAGTGTCACAAGTGTCAAGAAAAGTGTATTGCTATGATGCCTATGTCATGCCTATAATGACATAAAGAGGACACTTGACACATGTAAAACACTTGATTTGGAAGAGGAGGAATGGTTAACTAGGCTTATGAACCTCTTGCCATTTGAAAGAATCACAAAAAATGATTTTTTGGAGGAGAGCACTCCCCTATACCTCTCTTAGGAGTGTTGGTGCTCCCCTATACAATATATTTGGGAACGTTATAACACTACCTTTGCCATTTTTGAGGAGCGCTACTACTTTTGGGAGTGTTGGCACCCCCTAAACCTTGCTAAGGAGCGCTATAATTCTCTGATGGCCCTTTTGAGGGAGCGCTGCCTATTCTGTGCAGCAATTGGTTTGTTGAGATGAATGAGGGGAGGATCCCTTCAATCCCTAAAGGTAGTTGGATTCGAATCCCTATTTAAGCCATGATCTTATGGAAGATCCCTAACTCAAGAAGGAAAATATTCAACTCACCCCAAAGATATTTCAAGTTGTTGAGCCTCTCCAAGGCTATATAAGCAAGCTTTCTCATGGTGAAAGGGGGATTTGGATGGAGAATCATACCAAACTTATGATCTCATAAGTGATATTTGGAGAAGGGATGAGAATCATGCATTCTGATCATGGAGCTTTTGAGCAAGGGTTAGGCAAGAAGGACTTGATGAAACTGCTACATTCCATCTATGGCTGTAAGTAACGTTTTGTCCTCATTAATGTAACATGCTTGGCCTGTTTCTTTCTAATTTGTGTTTGACATTACATGAATTTGTCTCTAAGTAGATAGGTCTTCTTCGAACTAATCTCGATAGAATAGGAAGTGGTTGTACTTTGTTTGTCTACAAGTCTTATCGAGGAGCTCAAGATTGGAGTTCAACTCGAAGCATGCAGGGACAAACACTGGTAAAAGGTACATCTTTCCTCCTTACTCTTCATGAATTAGTTTGTGTAGGCCTAAAAGGAAGTCAGTGAGCATGATAAGCACTTTCTGTCTTAGAGTTAAGAGTCTAGCTCTTTGAGGAGATCTACCTGTCCACAGGAAGATTTTCCTTCAACAGAAACTGGTGACTCCATTATTCATATTTTGTGACCTTCTCCCTTATTTTGAGTTTTTTCTCTTGTTGAGAACTTGGAATCAATATACTGCATTTTTCTCTCTTATCTGACCGAGCATAAACTCTGGTGAAGGACATCAGAAGTCTGTGAGTCTTCTCATTCGGTTCTTTAAGGTCATCTTGTCCAATCTCTTTCTCCTTCCTTTTGTGTTTTTGGTTTTCTTTCTCTTGTTTGATAGCAAGAGGGTGTGTGTCGTGTGTGTAAAATCTGATCATACTTGTCCGATTCCCCTTGGATCTGAAAGGGTAGTTGGTAGGAGAAGTTTTTTTCATTGAATTAATCATCATTCGCATAAAAACAACAAAGATACATATTAGTGATTGGTTTGCATATTAGAAGACGTTTTTGAAAATGTTTTAGCACTGCATTGGATTCGATTGAGAACCAATTGATTTGAGGCCATTTCATATTAATGTTTGAAAGTGAAAACGACTCCTTCTCTTTCCTTTAAATAGGTGTTCATTGAAAAGAAACAATTTCTTATCATATTCTATGCATCTTTTTGGGAATTGAGTCATCATTCCATCAGTTTCACTTCTGTGCGCCCTTTGAGTAAATAACAACTATAAAACAAACGCTAATTAAAAATTATCTAGAGCATTTTTGTTTTTAGGATCTTCCACCAACAGTAGACTAGGGTTAGCATTTTGGATTAGGCTGTGAGTACAACTCTCCAAAGTTTTCAAAAAAAACATTAGCATCTTGAGCTAGGGAGAGTCAAATCCAATTGTCGTATTGGTTTTCTGGGATCCCCTTCTCACACAGCGGTTACACACAAGGTCGCATTCAGGTGAATTACGAAGATTATCCCTCCATGGTTTAACTGTTTGTAGTGGTCGAATCGTATATTGGTGGTCACTTGGAGGTATACCCACAATTATGTGTGGGAGCCTCTCAGGTTGATTTCGAACTTGTTATCCTGACCATACATTTCAGATCAGACTGTCGACTGTACCCACCCAGGGACTCACTGCGAATTGGTCTCTTTAGTTGCCATAATCTTTAGGTACTTACATAAGGTGACGGTGAAGGGAAGTCTCACTATACTTGGAACAAACATTGGTCAGACTCACTCAGGCTCCTTGGAGGGTAAATACACAATTACTGCGTGGAAGCTTGCACCAAGCTGAAAGTTCGTTAAGCAGGTCGCCATTGTAAATGTTCCACCATATCCTAGCCCCTTATTGACTTGATCGCACGACGTTGGATTTCATCACCAACTAGTACTATCATCGAGAGAAGTTTTGTCTGCTTGGTTGATTCCTAGATTTTATTAGCACATGTTGTTTCTTTTTGTTAGTTGGCCCTAGATTTTCAGTGTGTTCTGTTTTTCTCCACAATTGAGCCCGTAGACGATAAAGGTCTTCACCGATCATGTAGGATGCAAGGGCTTCCTCTGGAAGGCTATCAACCCTTACCTCCTAACTCTCCAGAAGACAATTATCATAGAGAGGTAGAAAATCAATCTGATGCTGGAAGTGTTATTGCTCCTCTGTTAGATCACTTAGAAGGTGCTTCAGGTCATGGTTGAAAATCCCACTACATTTTTGTCGGTAACCCCTCTCAAACCACTTTTGGTTCGTTTAGACTCCCTTGGGAACGTCATAGATGAAGATATCCCATGATTACCAGAGAGGATCTTTACCGAAACATATATGGGATCCACAGAACCAATCTTTGGTGATGAGTATAGGACTCCTATTCATCCTAGCACCACAGTAGAAACCAATCCCATACCTTCTCATTCTTTGTGGAGGACTTCATTGGGATGCAATCTCTATGAACATTTCGAATCCTTTCGACTACCCTTTCAACCTCACGACCCTCTTAGTGAAACAGGACCATCCGATCAAACCATGAATCACCCAGTCGGTCAGATTATTCACCCTACTGCTACATTAGCACAAGTCCATCCTAATGCTGGACTCATCACCTCTACTCATCCCCAAAGCACTTCAATATCTACCCCCATTTCTACAAGCTTTTACTCTACAGCTCCACATGTTCCACATGATCCTACTGGGACATCTTCTCACCTAAGAATGTAGACCCCTGCTGGCCAAACACAACCGGCTGGAGGAAAACCACCATCCAATGAACCTTTCCCTCCTAGAGGAATATCATTCCATGGCGGGCCTACCCCTCCTGAGGGACAACCCACTTTTCATGCTCCTCCTGGAGGGAAACCTCCATTTTCTAGTCACACCCTGGTCGTAAATCGACCGCTGGCAGGGGGGAAACCCTCGTTTGCTGGAAACCCTTCACAATATTGGGGAGTATCTTCAGGAGGCATTTTTACCCAACCCCACATTGGGGGGCACTTGTATGATAACCCACTAGGAGGAGTATCCAATCCTGTCCCTTCCAGAACATCTTATGGGAAATCTTATCCTGGCGTCATCCCAAACACTACCTGGAGTTCTCTGGGACCATAGTCTTATCCTCCTCATGGGCCTCATGTGTATCCACCTCCAGGATCTACTCCTTACCATTCTGAAGGGAAAAATGTTTATCCTCCTCATGGGAAAATAAATCACCCGGCCTATAATGTTCAAAACCCATCGAGTTATGCCAATGCTTCTGATGCACCATCAAATCCTTCTTATCCTGGCCAACAACAACCATATGTAGGAGGAGCTACTGGTTACAACTATCCACCTAGCCCAGTTTATGGTCCTACAGGTATTCCTATGCCACACCAGTATCATTCGCAAATTAACCGACAACTACCTTTCCTTGTGACTCTGGATCTCCCAGGCTTGTCTTGGTTAACTAATGATCCTATTTCTCATTCACCAGTTTGGCCAGTCATTCCAGCTAAACTTCCTTATGATATTTCAAAATTTGACCGAAACACTAGTGAAGATCTGAACAACCATGTGATGACTTTCCATTTGTGGTGTTCATCAAACTCCCTCATGGATGATTCTATACGTTTGCGTCTTTTCCAGCGAGCACTTACCGGTTCAAAAACAAAGTGGTATATTGAACTACCACATGCTTCTTTTCATGATTTCAATTCCCTTGCCATGTCTTTCCTCACGCACTTTCAACTGCCTATTCGCTATGAGATGGGTACTGAACTCTTGACCTCCCTTCTTCAAACTAACTCTGTGCATATCTCTGACCATATTCATGAGTGGAGGCGATGACGAAGGATGATAAAGGCAGTCATTCCTGACATACTATTGGCAGAATGGTTTACTAAATCACTGTTACCCCCGATCACTCGCGATGTCGCTATGGGTGGTGTGGTCACAGAGGAACAAACCATTGCTCGGGCTCAGTACTTAGATTTGGTTTATTCCCAATCTAGTACTTTGTATGATTTTCCTCTGAATGCTGCTCGAGCTAATACTGATCCTTCTAAGCCATCATCCTCATCTCATGCAGATGGTGTTATTGGTTTCATCAAAACTCAATCTTTTTCCAAATCGACTACACCCTCCTCTACCTCCCCCAAAACTCATATCTCTGAGGTGAATGCAGTTCAATCTGCCCCTTCACAACAATCCAGAGGTAAGAATAAAACAAAGAATAAATCAAAAAATAATCATGAACAACCCAAAAATGAAACACCTACTACCGAAAAGCAACCACAACGGAAACTGAAATTCCCGTGTATCATTTGTGGTGACGATCACTACACTCGAGATTGTCCACTTTGCAATGAAGTGGCCAAAATTTTCCAAGGAAAGTCACAACCCGTTGTGCTTACTCAACCTTTTCCACAGCAACAATCCATGGTTGCTCAAACCCCCTCTCCTAGGGGCAGTTCTAGCGATCCTAATGATGAGGCCTCGTCGAGTGCACATATTTATATGTTTAATGGGATCAATTTGACCACTCGCTCTAAGGCATACAACACACCAGGTAACACTGACAAAGGAAAAGACACTAACGGTACCGGTACTTTACTAGATCCATCATTATCCTCCATTAGTCTTCCATCAATTAATCCTCCATATGGACCACTCCAGATTGAAAAACCCACGTTTGAATCTATTCTATGCCCTCCTAAGAGAACTATACGTAAAGCTACCTTTAATCCTAGTTCACGTGCCACCCAAAACTACAACATTGTTGAAGATTTGCCTCAAGCACCGTGTGCTATGTCTGTGTTAGAAGTTCTATAGCACTGCCCGAGTCAACGTAGAATTCTCTTGGTCACCCTTGGTGCTGTTGATCCTGAGTCATCCAATCAGATCATGTTTAACCTGGACAGTTATGCATCTCGACTCTCCCACCAACTTGCTTTCCAAGTTGATGTTGTTGTTCACAATCAACAAATCCACTGAACTATTCTAGATGAGGGATCCTCGACTTGTGTCATGCCTTTAGCATGTTGGAAAGGTTTAAAATCACCATCACTTAACAAATCCCCAACGATGTTACGCACCTTTGACGGACGAGGTTTTCATCCTCATGGGATTTTACAGTCCCTGCCTATCCAATTGGGTGGAAAAACTGTTACTGTTGATGTCGAGGTGGTCGATGTTCCCCTTGATTACAACTTGTTACTTGCAAGAAGTTGGTTTTATGCTATGACTGTTGTTGCCTCATCAGTTTTCCGATGTGTCCAATTTCCTCATCATGGCAAAATTGTCACTGTTGATCAGTTGGATTTCTGCACGACTGATGCTTGCATTCCCGCTACCAACAATATTCCTTTCTTGGGAGACCACAAGATCACGTATGAAAGCATTGGTGTTGGCTTACTGAAAGATTCTAGCCTCATGGGTACCTTCCCTACACCACTTTCACCGACTACACATCATATTTCCACCGTCAATATGATTTTGATCGTGGCTTATCAATCTTTGGAATCGTCTGACCCTCGCATTGTATCTTGTCCATTGGAATTCGATACACTAGGTGACACCGTGCCACTTGGTCTAGCTGAACCATCATATGTTTCTATCCCATATGCTTCTCCCTCGTCGGATGACCAACATCTCTTGGTGTCCGATAGTTCCTCGATGCAATCACGGTTGATTTCTTTGTCATCTGTGATTGATTACATTTCCCCAACTTTTCCTTCGGATGAATCTATTCTGGAAATACTTCGCATTGACAGGTTACCTCGAGATAATAACCATCACCGATCCTCTTTTCTTCCCCCTCATGAAGAAATTCAGGTAGATATGCATTCTATCTCCCCTCCTGGTGTTTATTTTTCATCATCTCCCATGATTTCAACTTCCAATGATTTGGATCCGGTAGTAAACATGGTGATTTCTTTGGTAGGGTTATTGGAGCCTGATCTCCTTACTCCTATCGCGACCCTCAACATGTGTCCCTTCTCGAGTGATTATCTTCCATCCAACGAAGATCTTCTGAAGGCCATGACCACATTTTATCCCTTGCCATGGTATCCTTCCAGAGTGTTATTCTCTTGGAAGCCATGATCAAGAAGCAACAATGAGCATAGTTTCTCTTCTCTGTGGCAAGCTCATTAAAAAATGAAATAGAGGCTCTGAGCATAGTTCTTTTCCTGTGTCATGCTCATTAAAAAATGAAACAGTCACATCTCTTGAACCTTCTTTTCATCCACCCTTCTCCTTTTTCTCATTTACTAGAAAAAATGGTGACGTCCTTAGAATCGGTGAATGAATTGAAGCTTGGAGGGCATATGTCTAGCCTTTTGCTGATCATCCTGGAGTTAAGCCACTATCTTTCATGCCAGGGTCATACTGAGCTTAGTCTTTGTTCTTTCTCATGCTCGTAAATACATGAGAGTGCATCTGGGTAGACTTTTATCTCTTTTTTGGACCTGTATGGATATACGAAAAAGGAACCCCCTGGAGTCTCCTTTAACCTCTTTTCAGACTCTCTAAACATGAAAAGATTATCGATTGATCTTGCTTCCTTTCCCACTCATTAAAATGTTTGAAAGGGCGTCTTTCGAGTGATAATTTATCTCTTTTTCGGCCTCATGAGACTAACATTACAAAAAAGGACAGCACTGGAGTCATCTTTAAGTTCTTTTCGGACTCTCTAAACATGAAAAGATTACCGAGTGACCTTGTTCTTTTCATGCTCGTTAAAGAATTTGAAGAAAACATCTTTTGAGCAATAGTTTATCTATTTTTCGGTCTCATCAGACTACTTTATGAAAAAGGAACTGAGAGAGTTCTCTTTTAAGTGCTTTTCCAGACTCTTTAATCATGAAAAACCTTCGAGTTTTCTATCTTTGGACTTGCTAAACAAAACATCGACAGGCCCATATGGGACCGAACCCTTACTTCTTCTAGTTCGTTAAATGAAGGAAGAGGAACTTACTGAAGGTGAGTTATATCAAGCATGTGTTACCCTCCTCGAGCTCGTTAAATTAAAAAGAGGTACCCGTCTATCTGGATGGGGGAAAAAATTGAAAGAAGCAAGCCAAGTAGTTTTTGAGAACATTACCAGTAACTCTTAGAGTCGCCCTTGAACACGACACTTTGTCTTTGTGCACATATTAATCTGTTGAACCTCTGCACTGAACCAATCCTCTAAGTTTTTCTTACTCATTTGGGTCACCTAACGAAAGTTACAGTATCCATTGCATCATCGTGTTTTGGTTCATGTCGTGTTTCTTCTGTTGTGCCTCAGTGTTCAAGGGAAGTATCCACCTCGAGAGTCATCCATCACAAATATCTTGTCTCAATACCTATGTTAGTCCATGTTCATTTGATATACTAATTACATCTCTATGTTTTTTTCGTGTCGTTGATGGGGGATACATCAAGGCCCTCCTTCAACGAGTCTATTCCTGTCGAATTCAACACATTATCTAGGAACTAGACTTAGAAACCAATTAGTACTTTGGGACCTGCATGCCTTAATGGAAGGCCTCCTCACATTCGACAATGGGTTTACATCATTGACCTCTGATCAGAAAATTCCACGGATGTTCAACTTCATCTCATCCATTCACATTCATTAGAATGTACTAGGGTACCTTGGGAATCATTGACATCAATGGTGATCTCCCTCGCACTTGTTAACCGTTTACATTATTGACCCTTAATCAAGTGGTTTCTGCCATGTTTGACATCAGGACATCTATTCGCATGGTTAGATTCATACTACATCGAGATCAGTAAGAAGACCCTGGGTTGAGTCATCACTCTGATATGTACTTTTCCCAGGTTGCGACGGAGTTTCTCTTGAACAATGACACACATACTATTACATAGATCCACCTTGTATTGGTCGTGGCTATGTCTTGTCATCTCGTAGATCCATTGTGTATTCTTCGTGGCTACGATCAGTTCAGTTCATCAGAGTATAGATCCACACTATATCCTCGGTGGCTATACCTTTTATCAATACAATTATGGATCCACAGTGTATTTTATGGCGGCCATATCTTGCAAGTCTTGATCACCCAAGCATGGCTATGCCTACCTTAGGTTTGAAACATGTCATAATATTTGTTGGATGTTTGTGTGCAGATTCTATTAGTTTCTCTGCATCTATACCCTTTCTTGAAAGTCTAAAAAGAATTTCAGTTATCAGTTCTCATCTTATAACTTCATACTTTTGGGGGCAATCTATTACACATAAAAAATACTCACTTTAATAGTGTCTCAAGTGTCGTCATTACAATTGTCGCAAGTGTTGCATTTTGTTAACAAGTGTCGCAAGTGCAGGAAAAGTATATTGCTATGATGCCTATGTCATGCCTATAATGACATAAAGAGGACACTTGACACATGTAAAACACTTGATTTGGAAGAGGAGGAATGGTTAACTAGGCATATGAACCTCTTGCTATCTGAAAGAATCACAAAAACTAAGTTTTTGGAGGAGAGCACTCCCCTATACCTCTCTTAGGAGTGTTGTTACTCCCATATACACCATATGGTAGTGTTATAACACTACCTCTTCCCTTTTGGAAGAGCGCTACTGCTTTTGGGAGTGTTGGCACCCCCTAAACCTTGCTAGGGAGCGCTATAATGCTCTGATGGCCCTTTTGAGGGAGCGTTGCCTATTCTGGGTAGTAGTTGGTTTGTTGAGATGAATGAGGGGATGATCCCTTCAATCCATGAAGGTAGTTGGATTTGAATCCCTATTCAAGCCATGATCTTAGGGAAGATCCCTAACTCAAGGAGGAAAATCCTCAACTCACCCCAAAGATATTTCAAATTGTTGAGCCTCTCCAAGGCTATATAAGAAAGCTTCCTCATGGTGAAAGGGGGATCTGGATGGAGAATCATACCAAACTTATGATCTCATAAGTGATATTTGGAGAAGGGATGAGAATCATGAAATCTATGATCTCATAGGAAACACATAGTGAAGTGGAAGCTAATCAGCGAAGCTATCATCATTCTGATCGTGGAGCTTTTGAGCAAGGGTTAGGCAAGGAGAACTTGACGAAACTGCTACATTCCATCTACGGCTGTAAGTAACGTTTTGTCCTCACTAATGTAATATGCTTAGCTTGTTTCTTTCTAATTTGTGTTTGACATTACATGAATTTGTCTCTAAGTAGATAGGTCTGCTTCGAACTAATCTCAATAGAATAGGAAGTGGTTTTACTTTGTTTGTCTACAGGGGTTATCGAGAAGCTCAAGGTTGGAGTTCAACTCGGAGCGTGCAGGGACAAACACTGGTAAAAGGTACATCTTTCCTCCTTCCTCTTCATGAATTAGTTTGTGTAGGAATAAAAGGAAGTTAGTGACCATGATAAGTAGTTTCTGTCTTAGAGTTAAGAGTCTATCTCTTTGACGAGATCTACCTGTCCACAGGAAGACTTTCCTTCAACAGAAACTGGTGACTCCGTTGTTCATATTTTGTGACCTTCTCCCTTATTTTGAGTTTTTTCTCCTATTGAGAACTTGGAATCAATCCACTGCGTTTTTCTCTCTTATTTGACCGAGCAGAAACTCTTGTGAAGGACATCAGAAGTCTGTGAATCTTCTCATTTGGTTCTTTAAGGCCATCTTGTCCAATCTCTATCTCCTTCCTTTTGCGTTTTTGGTTTTCTTTCTCTTGTTTGATTGCAAGAGGGTGTGTGTCATGTGTGCGAAATCTGATCATACTAGTCTGAATCCCCTTGGATCCAAAAAGGTAGTTGGTAGGAGAAGTTTTTTGCATTGAATTAATCATCATTCACATACAAACGACAAAGATACATATTAGTGATTGGTTTGCATATTAGAAGGCATTTTTGAAAATGTTTTAGCACTGCATTGGATTCGATTGAGAACTAATTGATTTGAGGCCATTTCATATTAATGTTTGAAAGTGAAAATGACTCCTTCTCTTTCCCTTAAATAGGCGCTCATTAAAAAGAAACGATTGCTTATCATATTCTATGCATCTTTTTGGGAATTGAGTCATCATTCCATCAGTTTCACTTTCGTGCACCCTTTGAGTAAATAATAGCTATAAAACAAATGCTAATTAAAAATTATCTAGAACATTTTTGTTTTTAGGATCTTCCACCAACATTAGACTAGGGTTAGCACTTTGGATTAGGCTGTGAGTAAAACTCTCCAAAGTTTTCAAAACAAACATTAGAATCCAAAGCTAGGGAGAGTCAAATCCAATTGTCATATTGGTTTTCTAGGATCCCCCTCTCACATAGGGGTGACACATGAGGTCTCATTCGGGTGAATTACGAAGATTATCTCTCTGTGGTTTAGCTGTTTGTAGTGGTCGAATCATATATTGGGGGTCACTTGGAGGTATTCCCACGATTATGTGTGGGAGCCTCTTAGGTTGATTTCGAACTTGTTATCCTGCCCATACGTTTTAGATTGGACTATTGACTGTACCCACCCAGGGACTCACTGTGAATTGTTGTCTTTAGTTGCCATAATCTTTAGGTACTTACACAAGGTGACGGTGAAGGGAAGTCTCACTGTACCTAGAACAGACATTGGTCAAACTCACTTGGGCTCCTTGGAGGGTAAATCCACAATTACTACATGGAAGCTTGCACCAAGGTGAAAGTTCGTTAAAAAGGTCACCATTGTAACTATTCCACGATATCCTAGCTCATTCTTGACTTGATCACGCGACGTTGGATTTCATCACCAACTAGTATGATCATCGAGAGAAGTTTTGTCTGCTTGGTTGATTCCTAGATCTTATTAGCGCATGCTGTTTCTTTTTGTTAGTTGGCCCTAGATTTTTAGTGTGTTCTGTTTTTCTCTACAATTGAGCCCATAGATGATAAAGGTATTCACCAATCACGTAGGATGCAAGGGCTGCCTCCGGAAGGCTATCAACCCTTACCTCCTAACCCTCCAGAAGACAACTATCGTAGAGAGGTAGAAAATCAATCTGATGCTGGAAGTGATACTGCTCCTCCGTTAGATAACTCAGAAGGTGCTTTGGTCACAGTTGAAAATCCCACTACATCTGTGTCGATAACCCCTCTCAAACCACTTTTGGTTCGTTTAAACTCCCTTGGGAATGCCATAGACGAAGAGATCCCATGATTACCAGAGAGGATATTTATCGAAACATATATGGGATCCACATAACCAATCTTTGGTGATGAGTATAGGACTCTTGTTCATCCTAGCACCGCAGTAGAAACCAATCCCACACCTGCTCGTTCTGTATGGAGGAATTCATTAGGACGCGATCTCTATGAACATTTCGAATCCTTTCAACAACCCTTTCAACCTCATGACCCTCCTAGTGAAACGGGACCATCTAGTCAAACCATGAATCACCCAGTCGGTCAGGTTATTCACCCTACTGCTACACCAGCACAAGTCCATCCTAATGCTGGACTCATCACCTCTACTCATCCCCAAAGCACTTCAATATCTACCCCCATTTCTACAATCTTTTACTCTACAGCTCCACATGTTCCACATGATCCTGCTGGGACATCTTCTCACCCGAGAACGTAGACCCCTGCTGGCCAAACACAATTGGCTGGAGGAGAACCACCCTCCAACAAACATTTCCCTCCTAGAGGACTACCATTCCATGGCGGGCCTACCCCTCCCAAGGGACAACCCACTTTTCATGCTCCTCCTAGAGGGCAACCTTCATTTGCCAATTACACCTCGGTCATAAATCCACTGCTGGCAGGGGGGCAACCCTCATTTGATGGAAACCCTTCACAATCTTAGGGAGTATCTTTAGGAGGAATTTTTACCCAACCCCATGTTGGGGGGCACTTGTATAATAACCCACTAGGAGGAGTATCCAATCTTGTCCCTTCTGGAACATCTTACGGGCAATCTTATCCGGGCGGCATCCCAAACACCACCTGGGGTTCTCCAGGACCACAGTCTTATCCTCTTCATGGGCCTCATGTGTATCCACCTCTGGGATCTACTCCTTACCATTCTGAAGGGAAAAATGTTTATCCTCCTCATGGGAAAATAAATCACCCGGCCTATAATGTTCAGAACCCATCGGGTTATGCCAATGTTTCTCATGCACCATCAAATCCTTTTTATCCTGGCCAACAACAACCATATGTAGGAGGACCTACTGGTTACAACTATCCACCTAACCCATTTTATGGTCCTATTGGTATTCCTATGACACACCAGTATCATTTGAAGTTCTATAACACTGCCCCAGTCAACGTAGAACGCTCTTGGCCACCCTTGGCACTGTTGATCTTGAGTCATCCAATCAGATCATGTTTAACCTGGACAATTATGTGTCTCAACTCTCCCACCAACTTACTTTCCAAGTTGATGTTGTTGTTCACAATCAACAAATCCACCAAACTATTCTGGATGAGGGTGCCTTGACTTGTGTCATGTCTTTGGCATGTTGGAAAGGTTTAAAATCACCAGCACTCAACAAATCCCCAATGATGTTATGCGCCTTCGACGGGCAAGGTTTTCATCCCCATGGGCTTTTACAGTCCCTGCCCATCCAATTGGGTGGAAAAATTGTTATTGTTGATGTCGAGGTGGTTGATTCTCCCCTTGATTACAACTTGTTACTTGGAAGAATTTGGTTTTATGCTATGACTGTCGTTGCCTCGATAGTTTTCCAATGTGTCCAATTTCCTCATCAGGGAAAAATTGTCACTGTTGATCAGTTGGATTTCTGCACGACTGATGCTTGCGTTCCCGCTACCAACAATATTCCTTTCTTGGGAGACCACAGGATCACGTATGAAAGCGTTGGTGTTGTCTTACTGAAAGATTCTAGCCTCATGGGTACCTTCCCGACACCACTTCCACTGACTACACATCATATTTCCACCGTCGATATGATTTCGACCACGACTTATCAATCTTGGAATCATTTGACCCTCAGATTGTATCTTTTCCATTGGAACTCGATACACTAGGTGACATCGTGCCAATTGGTCTAGCCGAACCATCATACATTTCTATCCCATCCACTTCTCCCTTGTCGGATGACCAACATCTCTTGGCACCTGACATTTCCTCGATGCAATCATGGTTGAGTTCCTTGTCATCTGCGATCGACTACATTTCCCCAACTTTTCCTTCAGATGAATCTATTCCAGAAATGCTTCGTATTGATAGGTTACCTTGAGATAATAATCGTCATCGATCCTCTTTTCTTCCCCCTCGTGAAGAAATTCGAGAAGATATACAGTCTATCTCCCCTCCTAGTGTTTATTTTTCATCATCTCCCATGATTTCAAATCCCAATGATTTGGATCCGGTATTAAACATGGTGATTTCTTCGGTAGGGTTATTGGAGCCTGATCTCCTTACTCCTATCATGACCCTTGACATGTATACCTTATCGAGTTATTATATTCCATCCAACGAATATCTTCTAGAGGCCATGACCACATTTTATCCCTTGCCATGGTATCCTTCCAGAGCGTTATTCTCTTGGAAGCCATGATCAAGAAGCAACCATGAGCATAGTTTCTCTTCTCTATGGCAATATCGTTAAAAAATGAAACAAAGGCTCTGAGCATAGTTCTTTTTCTGTGTCACGCTCATTAAAAAATGAAACAGTCACATCTCTTGAACCTTATTTTCATCCACCCTTCTCCTTTTTCTCATCTACTAGAGAAATTGGTGACATCCTTAGAATCGGTGAATGAATTGAATCTTGGAGGGCATGTGTCCAGCCTTTTGCTGATCATCCTAGAGTTAAGCCCCTAGATTTCATGTTGGGGGCATACTGAGCTTAGTCCTTATTCTTTCTCATGCTCGTAAATACATGAGAATGCATCCGAGTATACTTTTATCTCTTTTTTGGAGCTGTATGGATATACAAAAAAGGAACCCCCTGGAGTATCCTTTAAGCTATTTTCAGACTATCTAAACATGAAAATATTGTCGAGTGATCTTGCTTCCTTTCCCACTCATTAAAAGGTTTGAAAGGGCATCTTTTGAGTGATAATTTATCTCTTTTTCGGCCTCACGAGACTAACATTACGAAAAAGGATAGCAATGGAGTCATCTTTAAGTTATTTTCAGACTCTCTAAACATGAAAAGATTACCAAGCGACCTTGTTCCTTTCATGCTCGTTAAAGTATTTGAAGAAAACATCTGTTGAGCGATAGTTTATCTCTTTTTCGGTCTCATCAGACTACTTTACAAAAAAGGAACTGAGAGAGTTCTCTTTTAAGTGTTTTTCCAGACTCTATAATCATGAAAAACCTTCGAGTTTTCTGTCTTTGGACTTGCTAAACAAAACATCGACAGACCCATATGGGACCGAACCCTTACTTCTTCCCATTTGTTAAATGAAGGAAGAGGAACTTACTGAAGGTGAGTTATATCGAGCATGTGTTACCCTCCTCGAGCTCATTAAATTAAAAAGAGGTACTCATCTATCTAGATGGGGGAAAAAATTGAAAGAAGCAAGCCAAGCAGTTTTTGAGAACATTACCAGTAACTCTTAGAGTCACCCTTGAACACGACACTTTGTGTTTGTGCACATATTAATCCATTGAACCTCTACACTGAACCAATCCTCTGAGTTTTTCTTACTCCTTTGGGTCACCCGACGAAAGTCACAGTATCCATTGCATCATTGTGTTTTGTTCCATGTCATGTTTCTGCTGTTGTGCCTCAGTGTTCAAGGGAAGTATCCACCTCGAGAGTCAGCCATCACAAATATCTTGTCTCAATACCCATGTCAGTCCATGTTCATTTGATATACCAATTACATCTCTGTGTCTGTTTCATGTCGTTGATGAGGGATACATCAAGGCCCTCCTTCAACGAGTCTATTCCTATCAACTTCAACACATTATCCAGGAACTAGACTTAGAAACCAATTAGTACTTTGGGACGTACGTGCCTCAATGGCAGGCCTCCTCATGTTAGACAATGGGTTTACATCATTGACCTCTGATCGGATGATTCCATGTATGTTCGACTTCAGCTCATCCATTCACATTCGTTGGAATGTACTAGGGTACCTTGGGAATCATTGACATCAATGGTGATTTCCCTCGCGCTTGTTAACGGTTTACATTATTGATCGGTAATCAAGTGGTTTCTACCATGTTCAACATTAGGAAATCTATTCGCATGGTTAGATTCGTACTACATCGGGATTGGTAAGAATACCTTGGGTTGAGTTGTCACTCTGATATGTACTTTGCCGAGGTTGCGACGGAGTTTCTCTTGAACAATGACACATATGTTGTTACATAGATCCACTTTGTATTGGTCGTGGCTATGTCTTGTCATCTCGTAGATCCACTATGTATTCTTCATGGATACGATCAGTTCAGGTCATCAGAGTATATATCCACACTATATCCTCGGTGGCTATACCTTTTATCAATACAATTATGGATCCGTAGTGTATTTTATGGCGGCCATATCTTGCAAGTCTTGATCACCCAAGGATGGGTATGCCTGCCTTGGGTTTGAAACATGTCATAATATTTGTTGGATGTTTGTGTGCAGCTTCTGTCGGGTTCTTTGCATCTATACTGTTATCACCCTATAAGTTATAGGATCAACTGGTCACTGGGATATTATCTGTCTCTAGTGTTTTTTGTTGACAAATGATTTTTCATTTTGCAAATAATTTGAAAAAGAAAAGAAAAATAAAATAAAAATAAAAGAGGGCATAAAAGAATTTCAATAAAACCCCCATGGAATAATAGTAACTTGGTCCATACCTTTCAAACATGGCCAAGTTCTTTTTAAATTGATGTTGATAAGGTAGTGAATGAGTTTGGCTAAACAATTTAATCTTAGCCAAAGTGTCTAGGTTAGATTAGTGAATAAATCTGGCCAGACTATCTAATCTTGGTCAGATAGCCCTAGGGTAGAGTAATTTATTAACCCAACAGTCTAATCTGGGTTAATTGTCATAGGAAGCTAGGTTAGAACATAGGCTAGTTTCTTTGTTGCTTCATTTCAATAAGAACCAGTTTGATGATCAATGTTGCACCATGATTTGGATACCTAAAATGTTGTTCGACTAACCCATTGGTGGTGTAGACATGAAAAGCCTTGGAGAAAAACCCATGAAAAATTACTTATCCTAAGTTTTCTAGGTGCATGTATTTTCCGCGCCCTCACTTATGCTCCGATCATGTATCAATGGTCCAGATGATCATGCTGAGATATATGGTGGACAGGTCTTTTCGGACCCCCCCGACCATTCTATGTTTAACGGAGGGGGAGGTGTCTAGAATCGCTGATAAGACTTGCGCGCATTTGGATGGCTTAGGATCAAGTGTCCAAATCTACGATCAATGTTGGATTCCAAACCCCCCCATCCATTTTTCCTTTAATGGGGGGGGGGTCCGGAATGTGTCATAAACAAAGAGCATAGATCTGCGACTCAGAAGCAGGCGTGTAGATCAATGGCCCAAGATGTATTTCGCACCCCCCCAACTGATCTACCTTTAACTAGGGGGGGGGGGGTTTGGAATGGAATTCTTCCTTCGGCAGGTCCCTCTTTATACGTGGTAATGATCTAATGGCCCCGAGTCCCATCATCTCCTACTATCTGACATACCTTCGTCACCTTTGGACGTCACCATCCACCTTTCCCGAAATAGTCACATCCCATAACTGTTGTTAGTCCTTCCCCCCATTCGCTCGTGGCAATCCCCCTTACTATGACCTTTACCTCCAATTGATAGCTGCCACATCACCCATCCATATCCCTCAGTCACCATCACCCACCATCTCACAATCAAAGTGATCCATTGGCCATTTATTACTGGATAACCTATCTGTTAACCAACTGACCTATCTCCCACACCCAACGGACACCCTTTTACTCAAAATTACCCTCACTCTTCCTATTTTCACCATTCACCCACTCATCCTACCAGAGAAATTTACACTGTTGTCTCCTCCATTACAGTCAGTTTCCCCCACCAGCAGCCACCCCGCTAATGTTGTTTTTCTTACAGGTATTGTTGCAATAATGGCACCAAAGTCCAAACAAGCAAAAGGAGAGGAGAATCCGTTTCTCCCGCCTCCGGTCGACCTTGACAGGATCCCACTGTTCGACAAAGACCAATTAATCATAGATACAAAGTTCGATTTTGATTTCGCAGGCCTTCAGTCCTGGCTCAAGGAAGTCTTCCTGAACCAGAGTGATGAAATCGGACCCTGGGAGTCCAACTTACCCCTTTACCTTTTCCCCCAGATCCAACCTTTTCCAGAGTTCACTCTCAAGTGCCAAGCACACTACATTCCCAAGCAAAGATTCATCGTCTCCTCGTCCAGAGAGATCCTTTTCCTCATCACGCTAGAATCTATCGACCAGATGATGCAAATCCCCCGAGTCGACTCTGCATCACCCTTCAACTTGGAAATTCTTACAGAATTATACCAGAAAATGACTTTCCCTCAAAGGGCTCCAATATTCAAGCTTTTCCTCCCTCCATCCACTCAATTTCCCTCCACAAATCCTCCTTATCCTTCCTCCATGTTCTCGACTAAAGGAAACCAGATCATCTCATCTCTTTGTGCTTTGTTAGGATACTATTCTGATCAGTGGGTAGATGAACCCATTCTGGGTTTTCTATCCATCTTCTCTATTGATGAAAATCCCACCACCCAGTTTGACTTCAACACATTCCTGGCAAACAATATTCATGAACAGTTCATGAATTTCACCATGGAAGGCATGTTCCGATACGCATCCATACTGGCGTACTTGTTCGTTTTCTTCCAAGCGGACAAATTCATTTTTTCCATGCAGAAGATGGATGCATATGGTAGACCCCAGGGAGTGACAGCATGGACCACCTTGCTCAAGCACAACTCCACAGAATTCAAATTCAAGGAGTTCATTGATCAATTCTACCACCCTGTGGTAAGTATGCTTAGCGGTAGGCCTGAGCCTCGAATAAATGATGAATTTCAGAGGATCGTGCATCTCTCGGATAACACAAAGGTGGGGGATTGGTATTTGTACCAAGATTACATCGAGATCAGAGTATATGGGTGCGAGTTGGCACCGTATAAGCTGCCCAAGTATCTTCCTGTCAGAATTGTTTCTTTGGAATATATAAGGCAGATAATAAATTACGATGATATCCATTTTGTGTCACTGAAGAAAAAGAAACAACTTAGAATCAAGGGGCATATTGGCTCCTTCATCTGCAACAATCGTGGCGTTGGGGAAGAAGCAGACAGGATGCTGAGGGAAATGAAGTTCTTCATGAGCTTCGCCTGTTATTGTTTTTTACTCTCTGAGATGAGAGTAAAAAACAATAACATCCCATATGTTCATGAAGCTAGGACTGAAGTTGAAAAATTTGCAAACCAGACAGTATGGGAGCCTAACACATTGGTTGAAGTAGAATAGTAGGATCCCCCAGCCACTGTGTCACAAACAACCACGCCACAGGTCCCGAAAGAGAAAAGGCCTAGGCAAGATTTATCTCTGCCTGTCATGGAGGTATCGTCAGAAGAATTCCAGCTGCATACCAAGAGGCCTAAGACTTTTGCAGTTCCTGTCTCGACTGGGGAAAAAGAAGCCCCATCTACTACAATGACCAAAGTTTATAGGGCACCCTTCAGTTCAAGCCTCCATAAGGTCATAACCTCGGCATTGCCGGAAAAATCTGCAGATTCTCCATTGACCACCCAGCCAGGCAAGGTGGGACCGAAACTGAGTATCTTCGAAAAGTATGAGCTGATCAAGAAAAGGAACCAGACCCTAACCAGCAGTACTTGCGCCTAGTTCTGGAAGCAGACGTCGACTGTGCAACATAGGTTTCTATCAGCATTTGACACTGAGAAGGGAAGAATGCATATGGCATTCCTTCAGGCACAGGTACCAGATCCAAAGGTGATCACTGACTATAAAAGGGTCACCTTTGAATTCCAGACGAAAGACGTGCATTTGGCCGATCAGATGGATCTACACAAGCAGACAGGGGAAATGATTTTTAACACGCTGGCGCATGCTTCCACTATTGCGTCCAAACTGCAAGTGTCCCTGAACAATGTTCAAACACAACTGAAGTTGGAGAAGATATCGTCCTTTGCCAAGGACAATAGGACCAAGACTTTGGAGGAACTGGTCCTCAAGATCAGTTACGATCTTGTGAACGTGAAAGCAGCCGAGGAGATGATTAAGAAGAAGAATGCTGACATAGCCTCCTTAAGGAAACAATGAAACTCCCACCCACAGAGGATTCACAGGTGAAGGAGATAACAGAGAAAGAAGGAGAGAAAGACAAAATGCTCAAGCTGCTTATGGAGCAGAATGCACAGCTTAAGGAAATGGAAGATGAGATGGAGAAGCTATTAAAAGAGAAAGAGAAACTGAAGCCAATGAAAGTCATTTCATTGAGTGCTATTCCAATTTCAGGAGTGAGCACAACATCAGTGACAGCAGTCCCATCCGCGACTCCATTAACATCCCTGGAGAAGACAGCCGACCTGGCTAAGTCTATGGAAAAGATGAACCTGCAGGAAACAGAGATCAGCAGGCTCAAAAAGGATATTGAGAACCTTCAGGAACTCAAATATTCCTTTCAGACCAGCCTCTCCAAGGAAAAGTAGGTGACAGATCATCTCAAATAGGAGTTACAGTAGCTCCAAAATCAAACAGTGGCAGGAAAAACTTTGGCTGAGGTTAAAGAAAGTGTATGGACAGACATCACCAAGTCCATGAATGAGATATGGCCCATGATACAAATAATGTTTGAGCAGAATGAATTGGTACAGAGAAGCAAACAAGCCATCGAGAAGATCAGAGTAGAATTGGGAGAGATGCCAACATAGGCGAACGAGATCATCAAGTTCCTAAATTCTAAGACCATGGAAGAGTTGGAAGAGCTGAAAATTGAAGACAGAACATAGACCATCCTTGAGGTTAAAAGAGTTTTGACCAAGAGAGGATTAATGCTTCAGCTGGAAGAAAAGGTTCAAGCCATGGACTTGGGGGTACAATGATTCTTTAGTAATATTGAGGCTCTACAAAAGAAAGGTCTTCCTGGTCTGAAGGTAATCAATGATAAATTGATGACACTCCCAGATTAAAAGAAGAGATTGGTCGATGCGGCTAAGGACAGTTCAAAGTTTGCAGGAATTCAAGGGAGCATCACTGGAAAGGAATTTTTAGACGCCCTTCAGTGGGACATCAGTATCCAACATGAGATTCGATACATCTTCCTCACCAAGCCTACCTTCTCCAAGTACACAGAAATGGACGAAGTGTATCGAAGGCTACTCAAAGTCAACGTGCCCAGTCATCTTCGATGGGATGAACTCTGTGACCTGATCAAGTAGCATATGAGATGCCCCAGTCTAATCATTTGTCTAGTCAGATGAGGTCGTGCAAAGACTTCATCAACAACCCACCCAGCAATCAGCATGCAGTTACACCACATCATCAAGCAGTTCCTAGTTTTGTGCAATTTGTTAAAGTTAATTAGGCTAAAAATAGATTAGGCACGTCTTGGTCATTAATGACAGGATCGTTTGTAATTTGAGTTATAAATACTTCATCTTTCTAAGTATTGGGGGTTGTTGATGTTCACACCCTGAAGCTATCAGACTGTAATATTTTTTAAGAGATCTTCCATTAATAAAAAGGAGACACTTTTACAGGATTCTTGCGTGTATTCACTGGTGATGTTTTTCTCTCTAAGTCGAATGTTATTCTCACTTTGTTATCATATTGTTTTCTGAATCTAATCTTTAGAAGTAACAAACACTGCAGGATTTATCTCGTATACCCTGTTTCTGACTCAAAAGATTTTAGTGTTTTATCTTCTGGTGTTTTCAATAAAGAAATTCTTAACTGCTTCTTTGTTGAAATTATCTTTCTCATCTTTTCTGCTATTCATCATTTATGCTACTAAAGAATCCAGTGATTATATTATCTCACCCTGTGAAAGTTTTCCTTTGCGTTTCTGGTTCGGATTTCATATTTTATTAAAAATGCAGACCCCGTAGCCCAATGGATGTGTAGACTGTCTCAACCAATTCGAAAAAATACTTTGACTACAAAACCAATCTATTTATTTACCTAGCCTAATATTTAAAATTTGAACCATAGCTAAATCATATAGAGAGATCCCTCTCTGAAGCTGGAAGGGCTAGATCCCAGCTTCAAAAGCAGTTGGATAAAGTTACCTTAGTAGATTTCTTCTGCTATCAACCTCTAGGAAAGTTACCGAGTGCTAACATAATGGTGACTCCACTGGGGACGAGCTTTTGAGTTCTCCAGAAAATATATCAAGTTCAAATTTGACTTTTGATGGTGAACAGAAGCCAAACACAGGAAGGTTGTACCATTCACCTGGAGACTCCATTGTTCAAGATCCCGAGCTTCGAAGTTCACATGCGACTTCACCACTGAAGAATCCAGATTTCAAAGCCTTGATGATGTTTCAAGATGACACGGTATGTGGCAAATCCTATATCTTTTGAAGCCATAGAAGAATTCAGGGGTAAGTTAGCAGAATTTCACATTGACGAAGACTTTTTAACAGCTGTGTTTTGTATTTTGGAATCGAGCAAATTGTCTCCTAAAAGTAAAATTTATTTTCCTGAGCTAGTTGTTGAAAAGTTCGAAAATGATATTGAACTTTTGGATTCTCAAATTCAGTCATATAATTTCCGAGATCTCAAAGAATTCTTGGAAAATCTTCCTTCTCCAAAGCAAGAGGAAATTGTACTACCTGTTGATTTGTAGATTGATGATGATTATGTTTTCAAGTATAAGGATGAAGTTGTAGATGCATGGTTTGATTTTGAGGATGCAACTGATCAACTAGTCATTGAAGATCTAGAGGAAAATATCATGCATCATGTTTTAATTGATCCTATAGAGGATTACATGGAGGTCCATGCTAGCTTGAGTTTTCAAACATTTTTTCTCCATAAGGACCAAAAATGTCAACAACTGCCATTTCATATTATGAGGACACATACTCAAGGTATACTTAGGATTTCACCGACAAGCAGTCAAGTTGTCGATTTGTTTTTGCAGCTACTGGACTGGCTTCATTGGTATTTCTGTATTACCTAATTCAACAAAATTATGAGGTAGATTAGGGTAGGTAGATGGGTGCAAATAAGTTCACTACTCTGAGAATTTTTCTAGTTTCAGTTTCAGATTGCTTTTTCAGTTTTTTAGTTCAAGTGTGATCCAAACTTCAGTTTGCAGTGAGTTTTGGTTTCAGTTCAAGATCTTCAGCTACCAGGGATTTTGTAGCAGATCGGGTTGCATGTTGGGGAACAACCCAATGGATAAGGCACTGATTATCAAGTTCCCAGAGATCAGCGGTTCTAGACACCTCCTTCAGATATATCTTCCCCCAGGTGGAGCCGTTTTTATCACCCTATAAGTTATAGGATCAACTAGTGACTAGGATATTATCTGTCTCTAGTGTTTTTTGTCGACAAATGATTTTTCATTCTGCAAATAATTTGAAAAAGAAAAGAAAAAGAAAAGAGGGAATAAAAGAATTTCAATAAAAGCCCCATGCAATAATAGTAACTCGGTCCATACCTTTCAAGCATGGCCAAGTTCTTTTTAAATTGATGTTGATAGGGTAATGAATGAGTTTGGCTAAACAGTTTAATCTTAGCCAAAGTGTCTAGGTTAGATTAGTGAATAAATCTGGCCAGACTGTCTAATCTTGGTCAGATAACCCCAGGGTAGAGTAATTTCTTAACCCAACAGTCTAATCTGGGTTAATTGTCATAGGAAGCTAGGTTAGAATATAGGCTAGTTGCTTTGTTGCTTCATTTCAATAAGAACTAGTTTAATGATCAATGTTTCACCATGATTTGGATACCTAAAATGTTGTTCGACTAACCCCTTGGTGGTGTAGACATGAAAATCCTTGGAGAAAAACCCGTGAAAAAACACTTATCCTAAGTTTTCTAGGCGCATGTATTTTCCACGCCCTCACTTATGCTCCGATCCTGTATCAATGGTCCAGATGATCACGCTCAGATCTATGGTGGACAGGTCTTTCCGGACCCCCCCCGAACATTCTATCTTTAACGGAGGGGGGGGGTCCAGAATCGATGATAAGACCCATGCACATCTGGACGACTCAGGATCAAGAACACAAATCTACGATTAATGTTGGATTTCAGACCCCCCCCATCCATTCTTCCTTTAATGGAGGGGGGGGGTCCGAAATGTGTCATAAATAGAGAGCATAGATCTGTGACTCGGAAGCAGGTGCATAGATCAATGGCCCAAGATGTATTTAGGACCCCCCCCGACTCATCTACTTTTAACTGAGGGGGTGGTGGTGGTCCAGAATGGTATTCTTCCTCCGGTGGGTCCCTCTCTATACGTGGACATGATATAATGGCCCCGAGTCCCATCATCTCCTACTATATGACATACCTTCATCACCTCTGGACATCACCATCCACCTTTCCTGAAATAGTCACATCCCATAACTGCTATCAGTCCTTCCCCCCATTCGCTTGTGGCAAGCTCCCTTACTATGACCTTTACCTCCAATTGATAGATGCCACGTCACCCGTCCATATCCCTCAGTCACCGTCACCCACCATCTCACAATCAAAGTGATCTGTTGGCCATTTATTACTGGATAACCTATCCGTTAACCAACTGACCTGTCTCCCGTGCCCAACGGACACCCGTTTACTCAAAACTACCCTTACTCTTCCTATTTTCACCATTCACCCACTCATCTCACCAGAGAAATTTACACCGTCGTCTCCTCCGTTACAGTCAGTTTCCCCCACCAACAACCACCCCGCTAACATATTTTTTCTTTCAGGTATTGTTATAGTAATGGCACCAAAGTCAAAACAAGAAGAAGGAGAGGAGAATCCGTTTCTCCCACCTTTTGTCGACCTTGAAAGGATCCCACTGGTCGACAAAGACCGATTAATCGTAGATACAAAGTGTGATTTTGATTCCGCAGACCTTCAGTCCTGGCTCAAGGAAGTCTTCCTAGACCTAAGTGATGAAATTGGACTCTGGGAGTCCAACTTACCCCTTTACCTTTTCCCCCCAGATCCACCCTTTTATAGAGTTTGCTCTCAAGTGCCAATAACACTACATTCCCGAGAAAAGAGTCGTCGTCTCCTCGTTCGAAGAGATCCTTTTCCTCATCATGCTAGGATCTATCGACTAGATGATGCAAATCCCCCGAGTTGACTCTACATCACCCTTCAACCTAGAAATTATTACATAATTATACCAGAAAATGACTTTCCGTCAAAGGGCTCAAATATTCGATCTTTTCCTCCCTCCATCCACTCAATTTCCCTCCACAAATCCTCCTTATCCTTCCTCCATGTTCTCAACTAAAGGAAACCAGATCATCTCATCCCTTTGTGCTTTGTTAGGATACTATTCTGCTCAGTGGGTAGATGAACCGATTCTGGGTTTTCTATCCATCTTCTCTACAGATGAAAATCCCACCACCCAGTTTGACTTCAGCACATTCCTGGCAAACAATATTCATGAACAGTTCATGAATTTCGCCACAGAAGGCATGTTCCGATACTCATCCATACTGGCATACTTGTTCATCTTCTTCCAAGAGGAAAAATTCATTTTTTCCATGTAGAAGATGGATGGAGATGGTAGACCCTAGGCAGTGACAGCATCGACCTCCTTGCTCAAGAACAACTCCATAGAGTTCAGCTTCAAGGAGTTCATTGATCAATTCTACCACCCTGTGGTAAGTATGCTTAGTGGCAAGCTCGAGCCTCGAATAAATGATGAAGTTCAGAGGATCCTGCATCTCTTGGATAACACAAAGACGGGGGATTGGTATTTGTACCAAGATTACACCGAGATCAGAGTATACGGGTGTGAGTTGGCACCGTATAAGCTGCCCAAGTATCTGCCTGTCAGAACTTTTTCTTTGGAATGTATAAGGCAGATAATAAATTCCGATGATATCCATTTTGTGTCACTGATGAAAAAGCAACAGCTTAGAATCAAGGGGTAGATTGGCTCCTTCATCTGCAACAATCGTGGCGTTGAGGAAGAAGCAGATAGGATGCTGAGGGAAATGAAGTTATTCATGAGCTTCCCATGGAATTATGATCCATGTGGGATCATCTCCAAGATGAGAGTAAAAAACAAGAACATCCCATATGTTCAGGAAGCTAGGCCTGAAGTTGAAAAATTTGCAAAGCAGACAGTATGGGAGCCTAACACATTGATTGAAGTAGAACAGCAGGATCCCCTGACCACTATGTCACAAACAACCACACCACAGGTCCCAAAAGAGAAAAGGCCTAGGAAATATTTATCTCTACCTGTCACGGAGGTATCGTCAGAAGAATTCTAACTGCATACCAAGAGGCCTAAGACTTTTGCAGTTCCTGGCTTGACCGAGGAAAAAGAAGCCCCATCTATTACAGTGACCAAAGTTGATAGGCCACCCTTCGGTTCGAGCCTCCATAAGGTCATAACCTCAGCATTGCCGAAAAAATATACAGATTCTCCATTGACCACCCAGCCAGGCAAGGTGGGACCGAAACTGAGTATCTTTGAAAAGTATGAGCTGATCAAGAAAAGGAACCAAACCCTGACCAATAGTACTTGTGCCCAGTTCTAGAAGTAGACGTCGACTATGCAACATAGGTTTCTATTGACATTCGACACCAATAAGGGAAGAATGCATATGGAATTCCTCCAGGCACAGGTACCAGATCCAAAGGTGATCACTAAATATAAAAGGACCACCTTCGAATTCCAGACAAAGGATGTCCATCCGGCCGATCAGATGGATCTGCACAAGCAGATAGGGGAAATGGTCTTTTACACACTGGCGCATGCTTCCACTACTGTGTCCAAATTGCAAGTGTCCCTGAATAATGTTCAAACACAACTAAAGTTGGAGAAGATATCATCCTTTTCCAAGGACAACAGGATCAATACTTTGGAGGAACCGGTCCTCAAGATTGGTTACGATCCTGCGAACGTGAAATCATCTGAGGAGATGATTAAGAAGAAGAATGCTGACATAGCCTCCTTAAGGAAACAACTGAAACTCTCGCCCACAGAGGATTCACAGGCGAAGGAGATAGCAGAGAAAGAAGGAGAGAAAGACAAAATGCTCAAGCTGCTCATGGAGCAGAATGCACAGCTTAAGGAAATGGAAGTTGAGATGGAGAAGATATTAAAACATAAAGAGCAACTTAAGCCAATGGAAGTCATTCCATTGATTGCTATTCCAATTTCAGGAGTGAGCACAGCATCAGTGACAAAAGTCCCATCCACGACTCCATTGACATCCCTAGAGAAGATAGCCGACCTGGCTAAGTCTATGGAAAATATGAACCTGCAGGAAACAAAGATCAACAGGCTCAAAAAGGAGATTGAGAACCTTTAGTAACTCAAATATTCCTTTCATACCAGCCTCTCCAAGGAAAATAAGATTACAGATTAGCTCAAACAAGAGTTACAACAGCTCTGGAAGAAAACAGTGGCAGGAAAAACTTTGGCCGAGGTTAAAGAAAGTGTATGGACAAACATCACCAAGTCCATGAACGAGATATGGCCCATGATACAGACAATGTTTGAGCAGAATGAATTGGTACAGAGAAGCAAACAGGCCATCGAGAAGATCAGAGTAGAATTGGGAGAGATGCCAACACAGGCGAATGAGATCATCAAGTTCCTAAATTCTAAGACCAAGGAAGAGCTGGAAGAGCTGAAAATTGAAGACAGAACAGAGACCATCCTTGAGGTTAAAAGAGTTTTGACCAAGAGAGGATTAATGCTTCAGCTGGAAGAAAAGGTTCAGGCCATGGACC
>JZKD02S2047823.1:1042591-1053355 GCA_000966675.3 Picea glauca
CGGTAACTGAACCCTTTTGCTTGAGATTTATCAATTGGCTAAAGAAGGTATTGCTCCTTGTATCCTCATAGTGTGCTATCATTTCTTCCATGAAAATTGTCCAAGTGACAAGTGAATTGTGAGAACAAATCCATCGATACCATACAAATGGATTGGGTTCTAAATATAAAGAAGCAATTCGTACCTTTATTGTATGTGGCACATTATGTAGATCAAATAATTGCTCCATCTGAAGTATCCATGTGATTGGGTCCTTTCCATCAAACTTCCTCATATCAATCTTAGGAACATGGTTGGTCTTGATTCACCATTCTTGATTCACCTTCCTTGTGTCCTCATTATGAATTTCATGGGATACATTTTCACTTTCAGGTGTACTGTCTATTAGGAAAATTTTCAATCCTTCCATGATCTCCCCTTTTAAACCATCCATCTTAGTATCCAACTTAGCTTCCATTGAATCCATCTTAGTATCCAACTTATCTTCCATTGAATCCATCTTATTTTGTAGTTCATTTATGTCCCTACTCATTTCTTCACCTTCATCAAGAGTCCAAGTAGGATTGTCTGGAGGCTTATTTGGTGTAAAAGTTCCCTTTTTTGGTGGCATGTTGGCCAAGTATCACTTTAAACCTTGATTTTGAGGTGGTTCTGCTTAGACAATCTTCCTTTTATTGTATCTCCAAAATTTTGGCCCTTCTGAGTATGAGATTTTATTTTTTGTAGGTCTCTGATATTTATTCTCTTCAATGCCCTAGGTCTGATAAAAATTGGATGTGCCAAGTGGAATTTATGGTAACTTCCCCACAACTTGCTGATTTTTGGCCTTTATAGAAGATCTCACTTGTATAGCATTCCCTGCACAGAATAATTGATATAAAATTATGAAACTCATACCAAAACTACTACTAGCTGTCCACTATACAATGTAACTATTCTCACTCAATTTGTATACTCTAGGAAGAATTTATGATTGTTTTACTCGGAACACCTGCTTGAGACTAGTCAATAGGACTAGTTAGATACCCTATCTTTCACAGGGTTTATCTACAAATTTAAGATGACCCAGAAGATGAAATTTCTACCACAGATACCTTACTAATTTTGGATAATATCCTATGGATTTCAGGGTCTGAAATGTTATATAAACAAACATATAGCGAAAATTCCACAATGACTCAATTCAGGATGATTCCAGAACCCTATATTAAAAAGGTTGTATCTCCGAAAGTATAAGGCCTCAGGAGATGAAATTTGAACCCAACGTACCTTGATCTGTCTACTAAATATCCTCCAATCCATTCCTTCTTAATCATTGTAGAAAAAAACGTTGTAGCGAAAATTCCATGGTGTCTCATATGTAGCAATGAAACCCCAAGACCTTGAGCTCTGATACCATATGTTAAGAACCAAATATCAATATAGCATAGAAAAACCTTATAATAAGTACTCAATGCCTTGAAAAGGAGAGAATTTTAGATAATAAGCCTCTTTGAGGGGGCAACCTCCTTTTACCCCACATAAATGTTCAAGTACAAGATGATTCCAAATGAAAATGTCTTCTTGGTATATATAGGAGACTAGGAGGTATAATTACAACTAATGGAATAAAGACAACATAAATAAAATAAAATTACTAATCTAATATTCCCTAATTAAGGGGTAATGAGCCAATATTAGGGCTTAACAACTTCATTGTCAGTGATAATTTTGTTGGGACATCCAAATCTAGAAAGAATGTTAGTTTCCAAAAACTTAATGATCACAACATCATTGACTTGCCTGGTGGGTACAACTTCAATCCACTTGGTGAAATAATCAGTGGTTGTGAAAATCCACTTGTGTTGGCCTGATGAGGGTGAATGGATTTATCCAATGAAATCCAAACCCCATTGTTTAAATGGAGATTCAACTTTTTTTGGTTTCAAGGGTAAAGGAAAAGGTTTCCTTTTTCCTTCAAAGATTTGGAATTTATGTTAGGAGGTCAGTTGTTTGTGGACATATGCAAATAAATTTGGTCAGTAGAAACCATCTCTTAGAATTTTATTGGCAATGGTCTTCCAATTCATATGTCCACCACAGTCTCCTTCATGGAATTCTTGAAAATCTTTTTCATCCTCATCTTTCAACAAATAGTTTAGTAGAATCCCTCCAGCATATTTCCAATACAAATTTCCATTTAAAATACAATACTTCAAATCTTTGAGTTTCAAAAATCTAGCTTTAGTTTTAGTTAAACCAGGAGGATCTTGTAAGTGATGTAAAAAAAATAAGGTTTGCATACCACAAAGAGGTTGAGAAAACCTCTTTAACTTGTGGAGTCTCTTGCTCTTCTTGTTCATCAACTGCAGCAATAAAATTAATATCCAAAGCATGAAATTTTGACTCAGCCATCAATTTATCTAATCCTTGACCCTTTATAAGATTGGTTGGTTTGATATCAATGTCATATTCAAGAATAACAACAATCCATCTACCCCTTTTTCCATCAGGATTGTCTTGGGTCAGAATATCTTTCACCACAAAATTTGGGACATAAGCAATAATGTGTGAGTGGAGAATATATACTTTGGAATATTTGATTGCTTTCACCAGATAAAAACATTGCTTTTCCATGATGTTATAATTTAATGCAACATCTCTCAAGTATTTACTGAAGAAAGAAATAGGTTGTTCATGGACTTCATTGTTCTTCTGAAAAAGAACTGCTACAATGGTATGCTCAGAGGTAAAAGAGAATAGGAGGAAATTGGCTGTGTAATCAGGGGTGATAAGCACAGGGGCTTGTGATAAGCACAGGGGGGGTGATAAGAACAGGGGTGATAAGCACAGGGGAATTTTTTTCTTCTATGATCCTTTTATTTTTGTGTCTTTTTTCAACATATTTTTTATATTTCTGAGAAGTTCTGCCAAGTTAGGGATAAATCTTCTTAGAAAGTTTATTTTGCCTATGAAAGACTGTAATTCTTTTATGTTTCTGGGATGATCTATTTTTTGAATGGCTTCAATTCTGTTGGCATCAATTTTAATCCCATCTTGGGATATGATGTGTCCTAATAGTTTACCTTCTTCTAGACTAAACAATGTTTTCTTTGGATTAAGTGAAATTCCAAATCTCTTGCATTTTTCAAAAACTGTTCTAAGGTGGAGTAAGTTTTCTTCATCTATTTTTGAAAAAACAGTTATGTCATCCAGGTATATAATGATGAATCTTCCAAGTTCATCCACAAAAGAAATATCCATTTCTCTCTGAAATGTGGCCCCAAAATTCATTAAACCAAAAGGAATTTTCACATACATGAAAGTGCCCCAAGGTGTAGTAAATGTTGTTTTCTCTTGATCATCGAGGTGGACTAACACTTGGTTGTAAATAGAAAAACCATCTAATAGAGAAATTCTATTGGATCCAACTACCTTCTGCAAAATATGCTCCATTTTGGGCAAGGGATAGTTGTCTTTGAGAAAGACTTTATTGAGGTTTTTAAAATCAATACATAGTCTAGTTTCTCCACTCTTCTTTCTAGTTGGAACTAAATTGGACACCCATTTAGAAAATATTAATGGGACAATGATTTTAGCATCATACATCTTTTTAATTTCCATTTCAATCAGAGGCATCAACTTTGGGTTAATTCTCATAGGCTCTTTTTTGAAAGGATTTTGATCTTGTTTCATGGGAATTTTGTGTTGTATAATGCTAGTATCATAGGATTTTAGATATTCATAGCTCCATGCAAAAACATCTATAAACTCTTTAAACAATTCTATGTATTTCCTTTTTTGAGCAAGAGGTAAAATTTTGACAGTTTAATCATCTTTGTTTCTTTTTCAGTTCCTATGTTACAGTCTTCAACTTCTTTTCTAGTAGGTTCATTTTTTGGTTTTTTAGCTACATCATCAAAATCAAACAATTCTTCCAATGGGACTAATCCTCTAGGAAAAATATTGTCCTTTAATTGCAAAAAATCTAGATCTTCTTGTTTTTTTATTTATTTCTTCTAAATCTATCTTATTTACACTTTCTTTTTCATCATCACTATCTACATCAATATTGGCACATTCAAACTCATTTTTTCATTGCAGAAAACCTTCAATTTGTTCATCATTTCCAAAAACTTGCCTATACTTGATGTTGTCTGGGATAATAGGTCTACACGTCACCTCAACTGTATACTGGTGGTTTGGATGAAATGGTATCTTACAAGTGGTTTTTGATGTAGCCAAATCATCAACAAGAATGTTTTGGTCTCTGGGAATGGACTGCAAATCATATTTATTAAAGCACTGGAAGAAATCTAGAACAACATTTCTTTATTCTCTTAGTCTTGGGTGTTTAGCAGAGTATTCACCTTTGATCTGTTTTATTATTAGTTCAGAATCACCCCTTATTGAAATTATCTTAGCACCAAGCCTTTTTAACAATTGCAAACCTAACATTAAGGCTTCATATTTAGCTATATTATTGGTACACTGAAAATTCAACTTGTAGGAATAGATTTCTGTATATCTTGTTTTTGAATTTGAAACCCACACTCTAGCTCTTGATCCTTTCTTACTAACAAAACCATCAAATTATAAACTCCAAAAAGGTTCTTTTGGTTCATTGGATTGTATCATCACTATTTTTTCTTCTTCACGGGTTGTTTTGTTTTCCTCCAAGTTATAAACATCATCCTCTAGATTTGCAATTTTTCTTTCCATGTATCCATCATTATATAAAATAAAATAATCAAGGTTAGAATGAAAAAAATATAAGGGATAATTATGTGGTTTCTCTTGACTAATGACCATGTATTTCATCAGTGTATCCCTATATAATCTCCTATGCTAACCAAATAATGGGATGGTGGCATAAGACATGTCCAATTGTAGGGTACCCTGTAACTTGGCTCCCCATGAGAGAGACAATAAAATGCCATACTTAGGAGGTATGTTTGCAACAACTATGTCCATTACCATGCTCTTGGTTGGGATTTGAGCTAAAGTAACACACAAATATTTGATAAGACCTATGCATTTAACTCTACTTGAATCAAAAGAATATAAATCATTGTAAGGTCTAGTGATATCAAGTCCTAATTTCTCCATAAAAACCTTAGTCATAAGGTTGTGAGAAGCACCAGAGTCTAGCATGGCATTGTGCAAAGTTTTATCATGAATATTTAAACTAACATAAAAAGGAGGTACAACACCACTTTTAGGTTTTCATCAAATTCAGGCCCAAATAATAACTCTGGTTGATCATCACCAATGTTTACTGTATCTCTACCCATTCCTGGCTCTATGTTTAAATCTTTGATCAGTTGTGATCTGTAAGCATTCTTATTCATTAACTCTGTTAGAGGAATATGTATTTTGAGCTTTTCCAATTCACTTTCCTGGATGAATGCGGTTGGAGTTTTATTTAGATTAAGGAGATATGATTTCTCAAAAAAAATCTTCTATAAAGTATCTTTGGGATGACTAGTGGAGGGAACATCAGTTTGAGTTATTTTTTATACAAACTCATATATTATTTTGGTTAGGACCTCTAAAATTTTCTTTTGGGGGATATCAGGAACTTTCTTGGTAGGTGTATCTGTTGTCTTTTTAAAGTCAAAAGATTTCTTGGTTGGATTTTCATTGGACTTCTTACTATCAAGTTATACTGTCTATGGACTTACATTATTGCATTTTCAAAAGATTTTTGTTCTGATTCTTCCTCATCAAATTCAGTTTGTGAAAGAAGGAAAAGATCTTGTTCTTCTTGGGTAAGAAAAATATAATCATTATCATTTATTCCCATAAGATTAAGGTGAACGTCATCAAGTCCCTCAATTGTTTCTTCCCCTTCATCAACATAATTTTCTTGGAAAGGAGATCTAATCTGTTGATCTGGGACTCTCTTTTCTCTTTGTATGATTTGGGGTGGATTTCTCCTGAAATTAGGATTTTTTATTTGGGGACCAGGTTCATTTTCTCTTCGTGGATTCCTATCAGT
The DNA here is from genome assembly GCA_000966675.3 of Picea glauca. Taxonomy (NCBI): domain Eukaryota; kingdom Viridiplantae; phylum Streptophyta; class Pinopsida; order Pinales; family Pinaceae; genus Picea; species Picea glauca. The sequence continues at coordinate 1,048,572 of JZKD02S2047823.1, forward strand.
GATATCTAGTATTTCCATCATTATTTCCATCGTTCTTACTAAGGAGTCTATTTTAGCATCAACATAAGAGGTAGATGGTTCTTCCTTTTTAGTTACTCTCCTCTTCGTTCTTTGTCTAGCTCTCTTAGCCAATAGATATGCCTCTACACTCACAACACATTTTTGAATTGCTTCCAAAGTTGCAGGGTTTCTCTCTCTGACATTATAAGACAAGTCAACATCAAAACCATCAAGGAATTTGATCAAATCTAGTCCTTGAGGAGGTTGAATGTTTGTTGGAATTGCATTATAAAGATTTTTAAATCGAGTGCAATAATCATGTACACTTTCCCCTTGGTTTCTTTTAATATTTTCATATTCAGATAATATTTGAAGCGAATTTTTCTTAACTTCCCATCTATTGAGAAAATATTGGTGAAAGGTAGTAATGTCATTAAGGCTAGCAACTGGTAAGGTTTTGAACCATTTATTAACTTCACCAGTTAATATTTGGGAAAACAACCTCGGTTTGACATCTTCCTCATCTACTTCTTGTAGGTCAAAGAATTCATTCATCTTTTCATCATGTTGTTGTATAGTCATACTTCCAGTGCTATCAAACTGAGGAATCCTAGTTTGATAATCCTAGGGAATGTTGTGTAAAGGAGCGGCCAAAACAAGGGGATCATATCTTGCTGCCATTATTGGTCGAGGAGGATGGATAGCAGGAACTCATATGGTAGGCTGGATGGTAACCTATAAAATTGTATAAGAAGTGGTGGAAGATGTGGAAGAAGCAAGGATGGAAGATATATGATGAGTTGATTCGGGATTGATAGACGATGTAGAGATGGTTAGGGAAGAAATTTCAACAGATTGTTGAATGTAGGCTTTGTGCAAATCTTGATTAAATTTTGATGCTAGATGTTGTAACTTTTCAAAGTTTTGAAGGATTTTAAAATCAAGATCTGATCTAGGAGTGTGTCTTGCAGGGGTTCTAGGTTGGATGATAGATTTATCTAAAAGTATTTCATACACAAAGCTATCAGATTGGGTTTTGAAAAGGATATGCTCAAAAGGTAGATCAAACTATATGTCTTGGATTGTGACAACCTTCTCTCGAAGAGAGGTGGCCCTAGGAGGAGGACTACTACTCCCTTGACTTTATGCTGAGCTTATTTTTCTAATCAATTTTTCAGGATTATCTACTACTTTTACAGGTTCTGGATCAGGGTGAGATCTGGTATGAATTCTTTTTGGAGCCAGAACTTAAACCTTGAAAACATAATTAATTATTTACAAATTTTTACAACCTATGAACATTTATCTCTTGAAATTAGATCTTTGATTGTTCAGAAATAAAGTTTTCTTACTTAGGGAAGCCAATTCATAAAGTTGGAAAATTTGTTTAGTTCCCCAGTATGTTCGCCACTATGTTATCACTCTATAATTTCAAGAGGTTGTAGAAGAAATTGACAGAGGTAACTACCAAACCACTTTGGAAGATGGGATCTAGCCCTGCCAACTTCAGAGAGGGATCGCTCTGTATGATTTAGATTTGTTTAAGTTTTAAATGTTAGGATAGTTATGACAATTCTAATTTTGTTTGTTTTTTTGTAATAATTTGCTGAAAGAATCCTTAATTTTCCATTGGGCTATGGGGTCTATACTTAAAGATGAGGATCAAATTCATATTTTTATAAGGTTTTATTCATAGAGAAGGCTAGTAAAACTGTTGGATCTTTTCATATTAAATGATATGAATAAGAGAGAACAAGAGGGGAAAGTCCACTAAGCAGAGGAGCAATTAAGAATTCCTTCACTCAGTTTTAGATGAAAACATACAGATCATTAAAAAACTAGAGACTGAGTATACAAGATAAATTATGTTCTTTTGACTTTGTTTTAATGATTAGAATTGGAAATACATGAAATGATTACAGAGCATAAGAAAACATTTGAAAAAGATAGAAAGACATCACCAACAATATCACGCAAGAATCCCATGAATAATCCTTTTTTTATCACTGGTCGATCCTTTGAACAATTACACAATATCTCTTGGGTGCAAAAATCAACCTTCAATACTTCGAAGAGAGAAGTATTTATAAAACTGTTTACATCATATCCTGTCATAAATGTCTAGGATATTATGGAGGAAATATCTAACTAATTAGATCTCTAATATACAAAATACAGGGATTTGTTGATTTGTTCGGATCCTTAGTGTTGATTTGGTGGAAGTGGTTGGTGACTCATCTCTTTGACTTTGGATGGCTGCTCCATGCTGACTAGAACCTCAAAAATTTCTTTACTCAAGTAAGCTACATAGATATTCCCATCTCTTTTTACCATGGATAGAAATCTTGAGTAACTTCCTTTATATCTCATCCATTTTAGTATACTTGGTAAAAGTAGGCTTAGTGATGAAGATATGTTTTATCTCATGCTGAATACTCAAGTCCAAATGTAATGTCTCTAAGAAATCTTTACTAGTAATTCTTCCCTATATCCCTGCAAACTTGGAACTATCCTCTGCCACTGCACTCATTTTTTATTTGTAATATGGTAGAGTGATCAGATTTTCATTGACTACTAATAGTCCATGAAGACCTTTCTTATTTAGCACTTCAAACTTACTGAAAAATATCTACACTCCTATGCCTATCACTTGAACCTTTTATTCTAGCTGCAATATCAATTCTTTCTTGGTTAGAACCTTCTTGATCTCAAGGATGGTCTCTATTATGTCTTCAATTTCTAGTTCTTCTAACTCTTTCTTGTTTTTGGAGTTTATAAATCTGATGAGTTCGGTGGCCTCTGTGGGTCTTTATCCTAGCTCTTCTTTGATGATCTCAATTTCTTCCTTGGCCTTCTGTACTAATTCATGTTGTTCAAAAATGATCTGTATGGATGGCCAGATTTTTGACATTGACTTGTTGATATCCATACAAATGTTTTCCTTAGCTTGGGCTAAGGTCTTTGCCATGACAATCTCTTTCTGTAGTTGTTGTAATCGTTGACTAAGCCTTTGAGACTTATGCATATCTTCTTGGTGACTGGCTTGGAACATTGACTTTAGCTCCTACAAGTTCTTTACCTATTCCTGCAATTTTTTTATCTCTTCCCCTTGGATGGACATGTCCTCCATGGAATTTACAACTTTTTCAGATGCATCTGAAACTTGTACTGAGATTGTTGATGTAATCTCTATTGATGTAGATGCTTATGTTGTTCTAATTCCTGTCAGAGGGACTTCCTCCAGTGGGATCATGGCCATTTGCACATTTTTCTCCTTTTCCTTTATCAGTTTATCCATTTCTGCTTCCATTTCTCTTATCTGTACATTTTGTTCCATGATAAGCTTCAACATTTCTTCTTTGTGGCCTTCAGTCTCAGCCACTTCTTTGGCTTGTGAATCTTCTGTAGATGGAAGCTTCAACTGATTTCTCAGATATGCTATATCATAATTCTTCTTCTTTGATAATTCCTCTTCTTCCTTAAAATTTGATGGGTCATACCCAATCTTCAACACCAATTATTCTAGTGATTTGATTTTGTTTTCCTTGGCCAAAGAAGATATTTTCTCCAGCTTCAATTGGAATTGAATGTTGTTCAGGGACACTTGCAACTTTGAAGTAGTCATTGAGGTGTTGGTCAATGTAGAGAATATCATCTCTCTTGTCTACCTATGCATGTCCATTTGGTACACTGGATGGACATCCTTTACATCAAACTCAAAGCCAGTCTTCTTATAGTTTGTAGTTGTCTTAGGATGGGGAACTTTTTCTTGCAGGAATGCCATTTTCATTCTTCCTTTCTTTGTTTCAAATGATAACAATAGCCTATATTGAGAAGTGGAGGTCTACTTCCAGAACTAAGCATAGGTGTTGCTATTGAGGATCTCATTTCTTTGTTTGATCTGTTTGTACTTGTCAAAAATATTTGACTATGTTTTCTCATGAGTTGAGTCAGCTAAAAAAGTAGTGTCTGTTGTTTTTTGAGATGATGATGTAGACATTATGAACTGATTGTCTACATAGTTTGAAGAGTGTGGTCCCTCCATGACTATGGTGGACTGCATTTCTCTTTCCTTGAGAAAATATGGTGAATGACTAGTCTTGGCCCTTTTTATGTAAACTTGGAAATCCTTGGATGATACCTCTGTGACTGAAGGAGAAACCTCCTTTCCTGCTCTCTTCTCTATTTTCTACTGAGGTCTGTTGGTATGTGAAGCAGTGACAGGGGAAGGTTCTTCCTCTATTTATAGAAATTTGTTTTCTTGTCATTATGTATGGTTCATATACTTCTCCACTTATGGCCTCTATGTGTGATCATAAGGAGTGCTCCTTTGTTTGAATCTGAGCTCGGAAATGACACCAAATGGTTCATAAGACCATGTGTAACTCTAAGTAAACCTCATATGTTTCAAGAGGTTATCTGCCTTTTCTCCCGCTAATCTGTTGTTGCAGATGAAAGGGCCAATTTGAGTCTTGATTCTAAGTTGTTGTTTCTTCTTTGTTGTAACAAAGTGTGTAAGATACCAGATATAATAAATATGCAAAACAAAAATAAAATGCTAGAAATGGTAGAAAAACAGTAATATATCTAGCATAATCTCCACAATAACACAGAGATGATATAAGAACAACAACAAAAATAACACTTTGATTCAGAAAGAAATGTTCATAGGCCTCTTCGAGGGGGAAACCTCCAATCGAGTAGCGCTCTGTTACAATAATCTCCAAGCTAGGGTTTTCATACCCTCGACCCTTATTTATACTAAATATGTCTATCAAGAGAAG
>JZKD02S2047823.1:1075996-1100225 GCA_000966675.3 Picea glauca
ATGAAATATGACTAGAGGAAGAAATTTTCAGTCACCAGGTGATACTATGAAATATAGGGTTATAACACATATCACTTCCTTCTGAATAGAAGGGGATGAATAGTAAGAATACGCCCTGGACCATTGGAATTTATGGTCCTCACATCCAAAAATGTTCAAAGTATCTTCGCAGAACTGTTGTCAAGATGCTTCTACCATAAGTTGACGAGAGCATTCTTTTAATCCATATAATATTTGAAATGAGCGCTTGAGAGAGATAATATAATCTTCTGCAAATCGTGCTTTAATGTGTTTTAATAAGAAATCTCCTCGATCCCTTCTCTTATTAATGATGATATTTACAGAAACTACATGATGATTTATTAGCATTAAACCATACTAAATGCAAATTGGGAAAAGCGCGAAGGTGGAGGGGAAGGATGGGAGCAATTAGGATTTGGGAACTTTTGTGAACCAGCCAACTTGGGAACCCATGAACCCGTTGTTGTGAAAGGACAAATGATCCAGATTATTTTCGGCACGAAATGAGAGTGGAGATATAATAAAGAATTGCACAGAGATATCGCAGATATTCAATAATATAAAATAAATGTATCAGAGATGAAACCATAAACATAGATATACAGTAATAAATGATTTCTATTAATCAAAGAAATGTACAGAGACTGTAAAAATACAGAGTGAAAAACTCGCTAGAATGGTGGCAACTTATCTCTGAGAAGAGACGTGACGGCTACTCGCATTCGCAAGAAGATGGTTACAATGAGGCTCTGAAGGCATTTTTACAGTAAAATGAAATTCTAAAAACCCTAGACATCCAAAAACCTAACCCTAGGAGATGAAGTGCCAAAAGTCATGTGGGCCCCGTTTGGGTAAGTTGGTGCATCAACTTCTTGGGGTTGTAACTTTTGCATACGATCTCCGTTTTACGCATATGATAGATCATTGGAAAGGTATCATAGAGGAGATTCATTTTGGGGGCTCAATCATGCCTTCTAATATCATTAAGAACCTCAATCTAGAAAAACCTTCATTTGGGCCCTCAAAATGGCCCCAAAAATTAAAAACTGCTAAAAATAGTAAATTGCCAAATTTTCCAGAAAATTGTTTTGAGCCAGTTGGAAAAGGTGGGTGGCCACTGATATCCACCTAGATCAATCATCCCTCCTTAATAAGCAATGGTCTCCATTGTGTTGAGTTCCCAGGGGAGAGGGAAAAACATTTTCTAAATCTGCATCTTGGTGAGCTGCTTGCCTTGCTAGAGACGTCGCGTTGTTTATTTGTGGAAGTCTGTCACGAACCTGTTGAGGCTGAGGTTGTTCAACAAGTCAGGCTACATGAGAGGATGATGTGAAAAAGGAATCTTTTCACTTTTCTGCAACCTTGTCGACCTGTTTATGTTTGATAGAAGGTGCTTGGGGCGAGGCTGTAGTGGTTGCAGTGTCCTTTTGTTCCCGTTTTGAAAAGATTGTGAAGAAGATGAATTTTGCAGTATGAGATACTACCTTGCGACACTTTTTAGGTGGAACAGTAGTTGGAACTACCTATGGTATTCTATAGATATGACCCCCCAAAGTAAAAATGACACTAAGGGATCGAGACTCATAAACAACATGGCGTCTCCACATATATGGTTGGCCCAAGAGAACATCACAGACATCTAGTGGGGAAACATCACATAATACCTCATCCTTGAAGGGTTGGATTTCGAATGAAAATTGACACTATTGGCTAACACAGAGATCTCATCCTTGGCGAAGCCACCCGATGTTGTATGGTTGTGGGTGTGGTGTTGTCAACAATCCCAACAGTTTGACGACCTCTGTTGAGATGAGGTTCTTTTGGATTCTGCTATCAACAATAAAATGAAGTGGGGTCCCCTTCACCCAAATTTGTGAATGAAAAATATGTTCCCCCTCTTCAGGATCTGTTGGTTCTTCTAGTTGAATTGTTGCGATTGTGACAATAGGAGTGGGGTCTATGTCAATGATCTGTCCTTTACTAGTATTTTCAGAATCAGATTCAGAATCAGGGTTCGGCTCCTTGTCTTTGATCTCGACCACCAATGACTGTTTTGAGCAACATTCATCGGTGTTGTGCCAGGGGATTTTGTGGAAATTGTACCATTTTCTGATGTCCATCTTTGTATTCCTGTGACCCTTATTTTCATGTGGCTTGGACTGGTTTTTGGGAGATTCTTTGTTAGGTCCGTCTTTATCATATTTTGGTTGTTGCAAATTTGCAGACCCGAAATCCCATTTGTTTTGGTGCTTAAATTTCTGTTCAATTTTAATAGCATATCGATAAGCAGCATCGAGTGATGAGATGTCCAGAAAATCCATTTCAGTCTAGATGTATCTGTGTAGAGCCCCACGGTATTTCAGGACCAAATGTCGCTCAGAGTCTTTGATACCTAGCTTGGTGCACAAGGTATGGAAGATATTGGTGAACTCCATAACTGCTTGGCCCCTCTCTTGTCACAATGTGGTCCATCTCATGTACTGGTCCTCATAGTTTCCAACAGTGTAATACTCTTCCTTTACCGCATCCACAAAAAAATCCCAAGTGGGATTGGCCCCATATATTCCAGACTCCTCTTTGGAACTTTTCTCCCAGTAAGTTTCCCACCAATGTTTGACATGAGTGAGATATTTAAGGAGTGCGAAGGTGATCTTTTCGTTGTCGGAAAAATTGTGAATAGAGAAATAACCTTCTAGCAGAGTTAACCATTTTTCTAGGGCTTCCGCATCTATCTGTCCTTCAAATACAGGAATATCAAAATTAAATTGTACCTTGAAAGGAGAGGTGCCTCCAAAGTGGCCACTTGATGAAGATGCACCTGCTGTTATCGACAGGATTTGAAGGATGTGGGAAAAATTCTCCATCATTTCGTCCCTCCGTCGCGTGAGAGCTTTCTCAAGCAATAGATTGATAGGATCGTTTGCTCCATTGTTTTTCTTTTCTTCTGCCATTGAGGGTTTCTTGGGTGTGAGAGAGTGATTGTCTTTAAGAGAGACAATATTGAGACCCAACTTGCTATAATCGGACCTCGTCAGGGACATGCACTGAAAAAAATGATCAAGAGCAGCCTGCTCTGATACCATTGATCCGGATTATTTTCAGCACGAAATGAGAGCGGATATATAATAAAGAATTGCACAAAGATATCACAGATATTCAATAATATAAAATAAATGTATCAGAGATGCAACCATAAACACAGATATATAGTAATACATTATTTCTATTAATCAAAGAAATGTATAGAGACTGTAAAAATACAGAGTGAAAGACTCGCTAGAATGGTGGCATCTTATCTCTGAGAAGAGATGTGGCGGCTACTCGCATTCGTAAGAAGATGGTTACAATGAGGCTCTGAAGGCCTTTTTAAAATAAACTAGAATTCCAAAATCCCTAGACATCCAAAAACCTAACCCTAGGAGATGAAGTGCCAAAAGTCATGTGGGCCCCATTTGGGTAAGTTGGTGCATCAACTTCCCGGGGTCGTAACTTTTGCATACGATCTTTGTTTTAGGCGTATGATAGCTCGTTGGAAAGGTATCATTGAGGAGATTCATTTTAGGGGCTTAATAATGCCTTTAGTTATCATTGAGAACCTCTATATTGAGAAACCTTCATTTTGGCCCTCAAAATGGCCCCGGAAGTTAAAAACTGCTAAAAATAGTAAATTGCCAAAATTTCCAGAAAACTATTTTGAGCTAGTCAGAAAAGGTGGGTGGCCACCGATATCCACCTGGATCACCGAAAATTGGCTAAGTGTTGTAACGTGGTCGTTCAGAATCAATATAGGAGAGATGAGATACTTAGGATCCTAGGGAGTTTGATGGTCAAAATGTAGATCGTGGATCTCTTCGGTTCAAAATGTATATCACAGATCATGGGATATGAAATCTTGAACTCACGAACTTGGGAACCTGTGAATGTAGAAATGGTTAAGTATAGGATGATATGGCAGTTGGTTGGACTCATGATATGGGAATATGAATTGAAGTGAGAACCCGTGAGTCCGCCAACCCGCACACTACTCGTTTTCGAAAAATGACTAAGTATAGTAACTAGAAAGGGAGAATAGAAGGGAGAAAAGAAAAGGGGGATTTGGGTAAGTATAGAAGAGGGAAAAGAAATGGACAAAAGAAGTTGGGAAAATAGATAAGGGGAAGGAAATTTCAGAAGCAAAAATCGATCTCAACAAGCCTCTCATGTGAAGCAGAAGCATGTTGAAAACATGCTATGATAGAGGAAGTATATTGAAATGGTTCTTCAAAAGTCTGGAATGATGGATTGAAAATCCATGGCAAGCTCCCATGATGACAGATATGAAGAATTTGAGAGACTCTGATCTAGTAGACCCATCTTTGTATCGAAAATTGATTGGCTCGTTAATGTACTTGGAGAATAATCAGTCATATATTTTTATTGTGGGACGTTTGAGTTATGATATACAACTGCATGGATTTATCGATTCAGATTAGGCAGGGAGTGTAGTTGACAGAAGAAGTACTACTTGGATATGTTTTAGTTTGAGATTTGCCACGATGTCATGGGATAGAAGGAAAAATAAGTCTGTTACACTCAACACTACAAAAGCAAAGTATATTGCAGCTTATGATGTTTGTATGGAAGAAGTGTGGCTCTATAAGATGGTTTCTGGATTGTTTGATCAGGTGTTGGATTCAAGCGTGATATATTGTGATAATAAGAGTTGTATGAAGATTTCAGATAACCCTGTGTTCCATGATAGGGTGAAGAACATTGAGATTGAGTATTATTTTCTCGACGATAGAGTCCATGAGGGAGAATTGATTCTCCATTATATCTTCACTGATGATAAGATAGCATACATTTTGGAAAATCCTTTGTCCAAGATGAAACATTTGTGTACTTAAGGGACAAGGTGGTACTCGTGGAGATGAATTCCTTATTGGAAAAGGAAGTGATTAATCCTAGGTTGGTAGGGAGAATTGATATGTTATTGATATATGGGCAGTAATTTTATAGTTTGGAAAATGGTCCAGGTTGGGCAGTCACCTTCAAGTATGGAAAGTGGCCCAAGATTTTTGACGGACAAACATTTTCCAGTTCGAAAAATGGTCCATATTGCATAGTCATTTTTGTAATGAAAATGGTTCGATAAATTGTTGATGTACCATAGACATTGATTCCCCTTGTGGCCAGTGTGGGGGAATGGTCTAGGAAAATCATTCTTCTTGGCAATCACTTTGAATAATGGTAAAGAAAAATGGTTCACCACTCCAGGCAGTCATTCTTTTGAAGTTCACAGTTGTGAGTAGTTTCGAAGAATGGTATGTTATAGGAGGTTGTTGCAGGACAGTCATTTCAATTAGGAAATGGTTTGGACAATCATTCCCTAGGGCAGACTCATTATCTTCACGTTTCACTACGATTAGTGATGGAAGAATGGACCAGTTAGGTGAATGGTCCAGGTTCAACAATCAGGGACATGCATTCCCTAGGGAAGACTCATTCTCTCCAGGTTGCACTATGATTAGTGTCAGAGGAATGGCCAAGTTAGGTGAATGGTCCAGGCTCAGAAATCATGGTCAATTATTCTTGTATGCTTGGGAATAATAGTTCAGATAGCCTATAGATGATGTTTTACATTTTAAGGGAATATTCTCTTCCATATCTTAGTTTGTATCATGATATTGTTATGAAGGTTAATATCAAATGATATGTTTGCTGTGGAGACTGTGTGTCTCTAGACATTAGTTGTATGCTACTATGGTGGATTTGTTCCACTGGTTGTGAATATGTGTCACTGGTTAGTAGATGTGTGCTACTAGGAGTGGTTGTGTACCACTGGATAGTAGTTGTATACTACTATGAATAGACATAGTTGTATTCTATTAGATGGAATTATAGAAGCAGTATGATAATATCTAAGTGTCATGGAGACTACCACTAGTGTTGGGATTGATTTCCAGCTAGATGGATAGTTAGTGTGTTGGTGGACAAACATTCTCCAAGCGGAGAATGGTCTAGATAGAACAGATCATTGGTGGACAGGCATTCTCTCTACAAAGAATGGTCTAGGTTAATAGTTTGTTGATGTATCATGAAACCGTATTTTCCTAAGGCATGAATTGTGGCCCAATTAGGAAAAAGGTTCAAGATCAATATTTTCTAAGGCTTATAGGTAGATATGGGTCTATATGGTACATATGACCCAATTAGAAAATAGTCTGAGACTGAAATTCCTGTAGGAATGGTCTATATATCCCATGTTGTGGCTTTCACCATCTGTTGGGACAGTCATTATACTAGGACGAATGTCTAGATTAGAAGAATGATCCTTGTATCACTCAGTGGAGTGATTGACTTATTCAACATCATGCCAGATTACTCACGTAGAGTATGTCTTCGAGAGATGATGTAGTTGATGATATCATATGATACTTATAGTAGTGATGTTGCTCGTGAGTTGATCTACATAATCATGAGATAGCATGTGTGGCTATGATGATGCTACCTATTGAATGGTATGTTTGTGCTCAATACCATTTCCTTTAATACCTCCCTAGATATGAAGGACTGTTGATATTATGGTAGCTGTGAGAGGTATTAACCTCTATGTGTAACCTTTGACGAGAATAGAATATTCTGGGAAGCAAGAGAAACCCTAAATAGATGTGTAGAAACCCTAGAAGACATGTCAGAGGAATAAAATGATCAATATTTAAGTGTTAAACTCTAAAAGAAGAAGTCATCCTATACAAGTGAGAAAGAGAACTATAAATAAGAGGGCACTAGAGCTCATTTTTCATTTTCACATTCTCACAACTACATAAGACTAGTGTTTTGGAAGTTTGGAGAGGGAGTGTAGTTGCATCTATTGCAAATGGGATTTTGACTTTTGATTATGGTTGGAATTTCTACTTGGTTATGGTTTGTATTATTTTCTTGGTACACTATCTTTGGAGAGAGATATGCTATCTTGGTTGGCTATTGGTTTTAAGGTTTTCTTCCATAATTATTCTATCTATCAAGGTTAAAGGTGCTCGTGGTGGATTCGTGCCTATGGTTGTGTGATAATATTGCTATATTGTCTATGGAAAAATAAGCACATCTATTTTATTCTAAAAACCTCCATGTGTAACCTTTGGCTAGAATAAAATATTCCGTAAGCAAGAGAAATCCTAAAGAGATGTGTAAAAACCCTAGAAGACAAGTTGGCTCAATAGAATAAATTATATTAAAGTATTATCCTCTAGAAATAAAAGTCGGCCTAGACATGTGGCAAGGAGAACTATAAATAGGAGTTTCTTGAGCTCATTTGTACTCACTTACTTCACTCACTCTCTTAGTCAAGTCTAGTGCAAGTTTGGAAGGTACATATTCTGGGTTGATTCTTGGTCTCTCTCTCTAGCGCTATCTAGCCTAAGATATGCCCCTATATTCTAGTATATATTAGTGATATTCTTGGTGACGTCTTGGATTATATTGGTGGTATTCTTGGTGATGTATTGGAAGAAGTGAAACTATAACTATTGCGGTTGAGTAGTTTTATTGTTTTGTGGTTTTGGGACTTTCTATCTGGTGCATTATCTGATGGGTATTCTATATGTGTTAATTCCATCAATTAAATTGTCAACTTGGGGTAAGTAAACTTAGAGTTGTGGCATAGTATGAGCCAAGGAAGAAAGAAAATCTAATGGAAATATTGACTAGCTAAGGAGATGGTTTACCCTAGGGGTCAACACTCTTTTCAATTTACAATTCTACTTTAGACAATTACTTTTAAAATCTATTTAAACAACAAATTATATGTAAATAAGCCTTTAACTAATGAGCTTCAAGCAATTCTAGAACTATGAACTATTTGACCCAAGTAGCTTTAAACAATCTAGGACTATGAATTGTTTAATCTATCTCTAAATAAGCAAATAACAAGTAATCTATTTCAGAGCTATTTAATCGATTCGATCTCTCTTTGAATGAGAGAATAACAAGTAATATATCTCTGAGCTATTTGATCTATCTACCTCTGAATGAACAAGCAAGTAAGCAATTAATCTGTCAAAATTATCTTTACAAGTGAACTCTATTCTTAAAGTAAAAACTCACAATTATTTCTATCTTGCAGAGAATAAACACTAATCTACCTAACTAAAAGAAAGAGTGTCATGACAATATTCAAATGTGATGATTGTTTCTTCGGTGGTGAATGACATCATGATGGCATCTAATTACTAATGATAGTTCAAGTGGAATGAACTCAATGCTAACTTCTACAGAGAAATGTAAAGTATGGATAAGGCAATCTATAGAAATTTTTTCCATCATAAAAGAAACAATAAATGTTCTTGGAATCCATATAATCTTTAAACATTTTGTAGAAGATATTCAACATCAATCATTCACTCTATCACACAACTACTGGAAAATACTCTATTCAAAATTACTAATTCAAGAAAATCTACAAACTCATAATTAACACTTAATCGGAAATCCTAATTCAAATTCATAAATCAGATAATAATGAAAATAATATTGTGCAAACCTACAAACTCATAACCAATGCTAATTAGAAATCATAATTCAAATTCATAACTGGGATTTCATTAAAAATCATAACCTAAAGTTAACTAAGCTACCATTGAAGATCATACTCAAAATCAACTAAGATGCTACTAAACATCATAGCTCAAAATCTACTTCTATCCTATCATGTTGATGCTAAAAGAAAAATTAGAAATTAAAGAAAACCTACAGAGAGGATTTGAAATTATAACTTAATAAATAAACACTATCTAAATTAGTACTCTGCAGAGTGATTTACAGCTAGGGAGAAAAAGACACGACAATATAATTAGATAGCTTCTACACAAGTAAACTACAACCTGCAAACAAAATGTTAGGAGTCTAAATATCAACAAGTAACCATGGAGGTCCCTCTGTGATATACACACAATTCAAAAAATGGGTTGCAAGTTAGAGAAGATATATAGGGAGGTGAATTAGACAAACAATCTGAAATTAAAAAGACATACACAATGAATGAAATTTAAAAAATCAACTTCGAAATTATATATGAAAGTCAATTATACAGATGCAAATATATATATATATATATATATATATATATATATATATATACCCAAACCGCTAGTGCCCCCCCCCCAAGAAGGTCGTGGAAATACTTCAACAGGAAAGCACAGTCATTGAGTTAACGCAACATTGACATTGATCATTAAAACAGAGTATATAACAAAATGGAGATAATGCTTGTGTATAAAATAAAATTCATTTCTTATTCATGGAATAGACACTGGTATTTATGGATTATTATAGATATTGAGAGGTCAACCACTGGAAGGGTCGACACTCTCTAAAAATAGTAATGTCATTAAATTCATTTTAAAATAAGGCATATTTGCTTAACAGTTTCATGTGCTCCACTTAGCGACTGCTGCAACTACCCAATTCTAAATTCGTCGAGCTCCATAACTAGAGGGCATGAGTGGGCTTAAAACCCATGTCCCTGATTCATCCATCAAATCCCACTGATGTGATAACCACCATCTCCTTTGCTCTCCGAGTGCTGGATTGAGTGCCGGATGGAGTGTCAGATGGAGTGTCGGACAAAGGTCTGTATGAGGGATTGGATGGAAGACCGGATCATGATTCTGACCTGTTTCAAGAAAAAAAAACATTATATCATCATAATCAATCAACTGAAGATGAATCAATCATAAAACCATTGCAAAACTATGATTATACATACCTCGTGCGATTCCATGGCAAATTGATGCATAAATCTTAATAATATATTTAAAAATGGCGAAATAAGAGCATCAAATATATAATTGTCGTATGAAAAAAGGATTTGACCATTGGAAAAATAGTCAAAACACCAAACTAACATTTCTCCCATGCCTAAGGATTTGTAGGTCCCTCTGCAAACAAAAATGGATCACGCAACATAACTATACTCATGAAGGAGGGAGTGGTTTGGCTTCAAATGCTTCTCCCTCATGCCCTGGGGACTTTATCTTAGGCCTTTTGTGATGTTTCAATTGCATCCTAAGACTATGATTGGTGGTGATCATATGATCAACCAATCACTGAAGAGAGTTTAATTTTTCTTACAAGACAACATTGTCATGATGCAAATGCCTATCCATAGTTTCTCATTCTATCAATTGTTCAAGAAAATGAGGATTTTCTTGTTGCAATTTATCAATAGCTGGGGTGTGATCATATGACTCAAGAGAAGAAGGATTGGGCTCCTTTATAGATGTAGAAGGTATATCAACTTTAGAACATGGTGTAGGTATCTGGGAGGAAGGAGTAACATTTTTTTTTTTAGGGAGACTTGGTGTAATAGGTTCATATTTGACCTCTTTATCAGGCTTAGACTCCTCTATAGAAACTTCTATAAGTCTTTTATGGGGACTCTCATGATCAAAAGACAATTGAATAGAATCCAAAGTGCTTGGAGATTTTATATTGGGCTTGTCACTCATACCTCTAGTGCTTCTTTGAAAGGATTTCCCCTTGAATCGATTAGCTCATCTCCCCTTTGTAGGAACCGAAGGAAAATCTTGATGGAATGCATCTTGCAGCTTCTTAGGTTTAGAATCAATAGGTGTTGAAGGCAATGGGGAATTATCAGTAGTCTTTTTAATTTTCTTACCATATGAGGCTACACGGGAATCAATAATTTTCTTAGCCTTTTTATCAGACAGGGAAATAGTTTGAACTGTAGGTTTTGAAGTTTTTGGATAATGAGGCTTACGTGGGGTGACAACTCCTCAATTGACCGATCTCTTTCTTGTCTTAACTGTGATATGGGGATTTGAGAATTGGTAGAGGAAATCTTCCAATGTCTTACTCTGTTTTGTCAATTCAGATATAGCAAGCAATTTAATGAGGCCATAGTGGAATAAACTATTGTGAGGGTTGGCCAAAGTTATACAGACCCGGGAAGACATTTTCTGAAGTATTTTCAGGAAGTAAAAAGGAAAATTCATGGGTTTATTGAATTGAAAATGGGCTAACAGATGAAAATGACAAGCTTTAAAAACAGAGTACCTACCTGTTGGGGTCCAGGTATGAACGATTTATTCACCCTTTTCCTACATTAATTTATCAATCTGGGTGTGTATCCTTTCAAGGCAACGCGCAAGGTATATGCAGGGTCAAGAGTAAAATTTGTTCTGGCCAAGGGTTCACAATTTAAGATTCAAAACATTACTGTCAAATGGATTAACTACAACTTCTGAAAGGCACTCATAAGAACCACACGCTGTAACAACAAGCATAAACCAAGAAATAACACTGTAACAACAAGCATAAACTGCTAAATAACATACTGTAACATCAAGCATAAAATGCTAAATAACACACTGTAACAGCAAGCATAAAACTGATAAATAACACACATAGGAAGACGTAGCACCTGATCACAAGAGCGGGCCTAGCTCTCTGATCAGGGTTGCGCTAGTTACAGTGAAGATGAAGACAACAAAATAGGTAGTGCTTTATAAATATGAAAAAGGTTATTACAATCTCAATGGGGACATCCCCAGTTACAGGAATAAACTATCTTTTATACATTAAAAGGGAGAACAACCTCTTCCCCCAAAACATGGTAACCATATCCCCAAAAATATGCATTAGTTGGAACGACACCAGTACCAGATGGATAGGATCAGCAAAATGCCCAAGATGGTTCAGGGATCTGCGACTCTAGCTGCACAACCGCTTTATGGTTTGGTTATTGCTGTGAAGGGCGGATCTGCTGCGGGATGAAACCTTGGTCCTGTTTTCTAGAAGTTGTGGTCAAATGTTCATTTTAGTGTTGCGAATAGGTAAAACTCCACGACTTTTACTTCATTAATAAAATATTCCAATAGACAAGGTAGGGGTAATTATCTCACGGATTTAGCATAGTAAACATAGGTAAATAAGTGTAAAAAGGTCAAAAAGGTAATGGAAATTTAGTAGAAAGATAGCCTGATTTGGTGCCCAACATCTCCCCCCAACTAGCCTTCTGCATGCCCTCATGCAGTTCGCCGCTTCCATAGGTCTAGATTTCGCTGACTATTGGATTCCTGAAAATGGGCGAGATTGTATTCTTCAACCATCTTTGTTCCTGGAAACTTAAAACCATATGAGAGGTAGACGCCTTCCCACCAATCTTTCGGGATGATATATGTTGGAGTGTAATCTTCTACTGGCAACCAAATAGTGGGAAACTGAAACCAGAGTCCCATCCATCGAATCTCACTTCCTCAGACACATGCCACATATCTAGGCACTCTAGGGAGCACCCATGCAAAATTTGGTGCCCCAAAAGGTTCTTTGTTCCAGACAGTTGTAGGTGTCATCATCCACCTTTTCTGACAGCAATCAAGGGCTTCTTCATGAAATGTGACTATTTTCTTAACGCAAAGATCAAGGCACCAATTTTGTGTCCTCAACATTCTGTCTCTATTCACTTCAATTCCCAAAAAGGTGTTGTGTTTATTAAACATGGTGACTGACCTCTTAGGTTCTCCTCTTACCATAAACAACTTTCTAACCTGATTAGATTCAAATGTGTTGAAAGCCTTTTGCCAGCTGATCTGGTTGAAAGTGTAAGAGGTGAGGGCTCTTAAATGGATGTCTCCCACATACGGGACTAGATTGAATTCTCTGTCCTGGTGCAGTAGATATCCATGCAGGTAAAATTCACACATCAAATGCTGAGTTGGCACGTCGTGGTGCCTCATTATTCAGAGGAATTGTACACCATTTTCTATATTATAACTAATCTCATTTTTTACGCTCTCCATGCAGAATAGAAGAAAATGTTCATGTAAGAATAAAGAATAACTAGAAGCAGGGTGGCGACATGCCATCACCTCTTGTGACAAACTAAACATTTGCTCTTTATCCATTTTCAGTTCTGCCACTTGCTTTTCCAGCTGCTCCATCTTGAGTTGCTGCTTCGCATGCCTTAATATCATGATGTTTATATGCTCCACATATTCAAAAATAGTTGTGGAGGATCGTTCCTACGTTCTTCTAATCTCGTTTTGATACTAAGTCGTAGTAGATTTCCAAGTTTGCACTTCGACTGTTAAGGCATGCTCACGGTCTTCAAACAATCACTCGACCGGGTCTGTTTGAGTAGCAGCAGAGGTTATGGCTGCCTAGTCTGTCTGAGTTTTTGTGTCTACTCCTATGGTCTTGGACTTTCTGGATTTCTTCTTGTATTTCTTCATCCACTCCTGCAATTTGTGTACCTATTTCCTTAGTTTCCTGACCTCCATCTTAAGTTGCATTGTCTCCTTCAATTGCAGCTGATGTTTTTGTTTGACTAGGAGTCTTACAACCTTCTCGCCTGGCTCTTCCATTGGCTCATTCGTCGAGACCACTTCGCTTGGTCCCTCCTCTTCGCCTACAACTAATTCCTCTTGTTGCGGGACCACCGCGACCAGTGGTGTCACTGCGAGATGCTCTCTTGCTGATGTATCTGTTTGAGTATCGTCCACCCCGCATAGTTGTGGCTTTTGTGATAGAATTGGAGGAATGGTGAGATCTTCTTCTGTACGCTGAAGGGAATGTGTTCGCCTTGCTCCTTTTGGAATAAAGGAGAAAAAGGAGAACTGGCAGGGATCTTCAATATTCGGTTCCAAGGTCGATGCTGATTCTTGTGGTTCAGCACCAACCTCATGCCCTAGTTCTCCCAGCACTTCATCCATGGGATCTATGGTCGAGGTGGTCACGACCTCTTCTTCATTATGGTTATCCTCCTCCATCAATTCCATGGTGACAGGAGGTCCTTGTGGAGTACCCTCAGTCACAATATTGATCAATTCACCTTCTCCTGTCTATTATGACCCTGCTTCTGTAGTTGTCATGCTATCAAATTGTTCTACTAATTCCATAGGTGAGACTGGTTCTTGTGGGACAGCCTCAACCATGGTACTAGTGGGCCTTTCTGTGTCAACTTCCGCATCTTCCATTGATTCCATGTTTTCAACAACCTCTTCTTCAAACACTTCAGCTTCCATTTCCATCTCTTCTGGTTCCTCCTGGTCAACATAGTCATCTTCACCTGCATTTTCCTCCTCCGTGGATTCTAGTTCATCTTCCTTAGCAGCCACAATGGCTGCTACTTCTTCCTCTGTGGAGTCACGAAACAGTTCCCATGGGATCGAGATTTGTTTGATGGAATTCATTACTAACAGCTGAACTAGCCCATGGTGGGTGATGGTCGCCAATACCTATCGTGACTCCTAAGTTGAATGTGCTATTAGGTGAAGGCTTCTCAATAAGAAATAAGGAACATTCAGTGAGAAAGCCTCTGCTTAGGGAAAACACAGGTGAGTTAGTATTCAAAGATGGTATTTGAATATGATGGATTATCTTCCTTCAGAAGTCATATATCTCATGACGAATTCTGCTACCTCCTTCCATGGATGCGACAACGAATTTCGGTCATATCCTCGACCCTTCTGCACAATGCTTTCTCCTGCCTGTAAAAGGATTCAGGAAACTTTGGAAGGATAGACCTTCTTGAAAACCATCACTGTCCATTTTGAGGGAGTCCACTGACTTCTGCGATGGCTTCCTCTGTCACAGGAATTTCAATTCCACGGACCCGAGATCTTCCTTCTCTCAAGTTGAGTGCGAATTTCGTCACGATTTCTTCGTTCAACCCTTTCAATCTGTCAAAGTAAACATTCCATCCTGCATTCTCAAAGACCTGCCATACCTCCTGATTGTTCCAAACTCTTGTTGTATCTTCAGGTTCATGCCGCACAGATCATCCACCCATTTCTACAGAGGCAGAGTCAGCACGACGAATGCAATTAGCTGGTATGGGAAAATGACAGGGCTCGAAACCATTGGCAACTGAAATAACGTCATATCTCTTTTGGGGACGGTGGATGAAACAACACTGGTATGTTTGGAAATGATGACAGATTGTGGTGGTATTGTTAGAAATTTAATGCAGTGTATTGGGGAGGTGACTGATTATGACTCTTCGCATACGAGTACGCATTTGACATATCAAGTTATGATTACAGAATATCAAAATCATTATATTTTGTTTGATGAGGATTGTGTGTAATAAATTTTTTTCGTGGTATGCCATCATTTTTTATGATGGTTCCCCCCCCCCCCCAACTTAATTATGGCCATCCACGACATGTTTTGATGTCTTTTTGGAATATTTTAATTAAATCCATAAAAGTCAGTGGAGACGTACCTGGGCACCTACCTTATGGTGGAGTATCAACAAAAGGTTTGACAGATTAATGACAACAGGGTGTAACGACAGCAAGGAGTAATAGCAACAATGAGTAGCAACAATGACAGAATAATGATGACAGTGGAGTAGCAGCAGTTGCGGAGTAACAGCATTGGCGGAGTAATGGCAGTTGCAGAGTAACAACACCGGCGGAGTAACGAAAGTTGTGGAGTAACGACACCGGTGGAGTAATGACGGTTGTGGAGTAATGACAGTTGCGGAGTAATGATAGTTGCAGAGTAAAAACACCTCGTGAATTAATTAGTGCACACCAGTGGAGTAACAACAACATTTTTATAGCAACACTGGTGGAGTAACAACATCGAGTGTTACATTTCTCCTGGTCATATTCATTTGTTATCCCTGTAATAATACAAACAAGTAAGAAATTATTTATTTATTTATTTATTTATTATTATTATTATTATTATTTTTTTTTTTAAGGCAGAGTGAGAGTGTCCTTCATTCCAACAATCATTAAATCAGATGAGTCAGAGAGGTGTTTGACAAAGGCATTTCTAGAGGCTGGACAATGGTATATTTTTAGACGGTGTTCATTTACTAAGAACGAGGTATGATTCTCATCTATTGTAATTAATCTAACCGTTCGATTGTCAAACACTGCATCCACTTGGTATGGCCCCATCCAGTGAGTGCAAAGATTGCCTTTGAAATCCTTAAATTAGGAATCGTAAAGTAATGCCCAATCTCCCACATGAAACACCTTACTTTTGATAAATTTATCATGCCACTTCATTCTCTGTTGTTGAACAACAGTGGTCTTCTGGATAGATACTAACCGAATCTCGTCTAGCTCATTCAGTTGTTCCAGTCGGTGTTTTTGTGCTTCTGATGGGTCTGAGCCTACTTCTAGAGCTGTCCTGAGTGTACTGATCTCAAATTCCATTGGAAACAAGGGGACTTTCCCATAGACTAATTCAAATGGTGAAAACCCAGTTGTGTTTCGCCATGTTGTTCTGTACGCCCATAAAGCTTCTGGAAGTTTCTATTCCCAGTCCCGACAATGACTTGCTACTGTCTTTGTCAAGATATTTTCCAATACCTTGTTTGTTCTTTCTACTTGCACATTCGCCTGGGGGTGATAATGGGTTTTCACTCTATGTTTGAATCCATATTTCTGCACAAGATTTCCTATCATGTGAGATGTGAACTGTGATCCTCCATCCAACACAATTTACCTTGGAGTACCGTATTGGGAAAAAATTTCTTCAAAAATAAAGTCTGCCACTACTTGTTCTGTTGCTCTTGTGACCGCTTTGGCTTCCACCCATTTAATTACATAATTAGTGCAGACTAGGATGTAATATTTCTGATGAGAAGGTTGGTTGAAGGGTCCAAAAAAATCAATGGACCATTTCTCAAATGGTTCAAGGACTATCTAGGGCTGTAGAGGCATTTCATCTACTTTCCCCGGTTGTCCCATCTGTTGGCAGCTATCACACCTTCGGACATGGTCTCGGGCATCATGAAAGATGGAGGGCTAGTAATATCCCATTTGCAGCACTTTGTGACCTGTTCTTTTATTTGCAAAATGTCCTCCACAGGGTCCATCATGTTCAGCCTTTAGTATCTCATAGATATTATCTTCTGCCACACAACACCGAATCTATTGGTCAGCCCCTGTATGAAAGAGATATCCTGCCATCCATGAATATCGGGTACTCTGGTGAATAATCTTCCTTTGCTCTTTATATGACAGATGTCGAGGCACCTTCCCTGAAGCAAGATAATTAGCAATATCTGCATACCACAGAGTGTTAGAAGATACTGCCAAAATATGTTCATCTGGGAAATTATCTTCAATTGGTGTATCCTTGCCCTCATGTTCTATCTTAGATAAGAAATCTGCAACCACATTGTCCTTCCCTAGTTTATATACTATTGTGATATCAAATTCCTGTAGTAGCAAGAGCCATATTGTGATACGACCAGGGGTAACAGGTTTATTCATTAAATACCAGATAGCTGCATGATCAGTATGCACAAAGGTAGGATACCCGATAATGTAGTGTCGGAATTTATTAATGGTGTAAATGACAGTAAGGAATTCTTTCTCAGTCACTGTGTAGTTTAATTCAGTAGGATCCAAATTCTTACTAACATAGTAAAATGTGTATGGTATTTTGTCCTCTTGTTGTCCTAATACTGCACCAACCGTTGTTTGGGAAGCATCCGTATGAATATGGAAAGGTAATGCCCAGTCTGGCCCTCTAAGGATTGGAGCGCTACAGACCAATTCCTTAATTCTCATAAAGGTTGCATCACAGTCCTCTGTCCACACAAAATTTGAATCTTTTGTTAGCAATTGAAAAAGTGGATGTGCCACTTTAGCAAAATTTTCTATAAAACGTATGTAATAGCCAGCACAACCAATAAAACTGTGTACCTACATGGCCGTTTTGGGTGTCGGGAAATGTTGAATTACCTTTTTCTTTGTTGGGTCCATCCAGATTCCTTCAATTGAGAGTAAATGTCCCAAAACAATTCCTTCTTCCATCATCATATGACATTTTGCCGTACTCAATGAGACACGCGCTTGTATACACGTTTCGAGAACTTTTTCTAAATTTTTCATCCCTTCAAGAAATGAATCCCCATATGGAGTAAAGTCATCCATGTAGATTTCAACACTGTTATCTATCAAATCAGAGAAGATTCCCAAAATTTCCCTCTGGAACGTTGTAGGAGCATTACATAGGCCAAAAGGAAGGACCCGGTATGCGAATGTTCCCCAGGGGCATGTGAAAGTGGTTTTATCCTGATCTTTAGGAGCTATCTAGATCTGGTTATACCCACTAAACCCATCTAGAAAGGAAAAAAACTTTTTTCCATCCAATGTGTCTAGAACTTGATCAATAAATGGCAAAGGAAAATGATCTTTCTACATTGCCTTATTTAATTCTTGATAATCCATGCATATTCACCATTTACCATTTTTCTTAGGCACCATTACTAATGGGGAGACCCATTGGCTATCTGAGATGGGGTAAATAAAACCTATGTCTAGTAATTTCTGAAGTTCTTCTTTCACAACATTTTTCAATGTGGGGTTCATCCTTCTCTGAGGTTGTCTCACGGGATGACAATCCTCCTTAATGCATATATGATGGGTGCATGAATTAGCATGGATCCCCTTCATATCTGTATAATCCCAGGTGAATGCCTCTTTGTGTTTCTGAAGGACATCCACAAAGTTGCTTCTTCTGAGATTCTGACAGGGTTGGATTAATATTCAGGTTTTTTCCTAGTTCTAGTTCTACTGGGACACCTTCACTGGGTGCATCAACAGGTAGCTGCTCTGATCCTTCTGCTGTTTCAATTGTTTCTTGAGTCTCACAGCTTAGGATAGATTCTAGGAATTGTTGATTTGTTTTAGAAACGAAGCAAGGATCATCCATAAAATATGTGATTACATCATCTTCCAATTCTATTTTCAACTGAAGGGCTTTTCCAATAGTGAGAACTAGCCTCAATTCCTCATTTTCCATTTCAGACTCTTTCCTAGGTAAAATTTTCTTGCTTCCTGTTGGTTTTATGGATGGGTTTGGTTCTGCAGGTGGGTATAACACTAAGTTATTAATGTTGTTCCCATTGGAAATAATCATGTGCTATGATCAACACCCAATGTAAGAATCTATAGTAGCTAGCCATGGTCTACCCAAGATCAAAGGATGACCACTCACCGAAGATTGCATTTGTAAGACCAGGAAATCTACGGGATAGTGCCATGAATGTACTGAAATTGTTACATCTTCCAATTTTCCTACAGGTTTGACTGTGGATCGGTCTGCCAATTCCAATACTGTAGGTGTATGTTTCAAGTTACAAAGACCTAATGCATGCATGGTTTTAGTGGTGATGACATTGATGGCAGCACCCAGGTCTACCAACACATTCGCAATCTATACCCCATTAATTTGTACTCTCAGAATTGGGTTCCCTGGATCTCCATACTTTTCAGGCATTGACTTTCCCATCATGAAATCTGATAATTTTCCCATAACATGAATGGTAAGAGGGTCTTTGGATTTCTTTGAAAAGTATTCCCTAAGAGTCTTTGCATATATTGGCACATCCTTCATAGCTTGTAACAAGAGAATTTTAACAAATAAATTCTGCAGTTCTCCTAATAAATCAAATTCAGCTTGAGGGCTTGATTTACTCAAAGTTAGTCTCTCTGGGTAAGGTGGTTCAGATTGATGTTGTTTTACAGGGATGCCCAATTTCTATTAGTTTGTTTTGGCTCTTTACTAATTGGTTCTGATTCCATACCTTCATTGTTGAGTTGTTCAATGGTAACTGGAGGAGGTTGAGTATCAACTGTCCGCCCTGATCATAGATTCATTTCATACAACTCCGCAGTGGAAATGCTATATGAAGATAGGTTAAGAATGTCAGTTTGATGAACTCCCCTGCTATTAGGATTTGGATCAGGTTGGATTGGCAGTTGAGGACAGGCAGGTTGGTTACCTAGAGGCACATTAGAGGGCAGTTGGAGTTATTGTTGTGGCATCGATTGAGGAAACTGCCCAGGAGGGGATCCTCACCAAGTTGGAGCCCATGGGGAGCTTGAACTGGCTTGAGGGTTCCACTGCTGCCACGGTGGAAACTGGTATTGTGACCACATGGAAGGATAGGGAATGGACTGAGGATTCATATTAGAATTATTGAAATGATGAGATGGATCGAAGTCCATACCTTGATTTCCCATTGGTGGTTGAGGTTGCCATGGCTTTCTAGACCCCATGAGGTATAGTTGCTCCATGTCTTTCCCTGTTCCTTGAAATACTTCTTTCAGGCCTGGCAGGGAGAGGCATGAGCTTGTTGCATGATTTAGCTCACAGATTGCACATTCCTCTATGGAGTTTAGTGGACATTTCCTCTCCGCATGCTTCTTTCTACACGTCAGACAAAATATTTCCATAGTCCTGTCCAAGTCCAACTGCTTCTGCTTTACTTGCAGCATATCCATCTGTGATGATAGGGTGTTGAGGATATCCATCCTCAGATTGTCTAGTAGGTTTCTGATTTCTTCTTTCGTAACACCTCTGCCAGACCCTTTTACTGAGTGAATTCCTTGTTTGTTTCTTGCAAGTCCTCTTGAGCACTGAATGCATAACTCACAGATACCTTCGAAGCTTTCCTTAGAGATGTCTCCTTTTCCCATAATGTTCGATAGTTCCATTGAATCCTCACGGAAATATCGGAGGAGGTTAATTTTTAGAATTTCCTTATCCAGGTTAGAGTGACCCAACCTCTGTAAGGTGTACTTGAATCGTTCCACACAATCTTCCAAACTCTCATCTTCTTTTTGTGTGAATTTGAAAAGTTCTTCCTTAATGTTCTGGGATTTATACTAATCCTAGTATTTTTCCAGAAAAGATGTATGCATATCATCCCATGTGGAAATAGTGCTTCCTCCAAGGCCCATGAACCATCGTAGAGCTGTCCCCTTTAATGTAGAAGGAAAAATATTTAACTTTTGGGCTTCCTTCGTGTAGTCATACCCTCGACATACTATGTCGAATTCAAATAGAAATGTGTCGGGATATTCTAAAACAAGCCCATGAAAGTTTGGTAGGTATTTTAATGGAATAGGCTTAGTAGGCACACCAACTCCCAAGTTTCAAATTGGAAACTTGATAGTGGAGGTTATGGGAGCCATAAATATTTTCCAATAATCATTGGGTATTTCACTAGACTCTGTAGGAGGTGGTTGAGGCTTCCTTACCCCTTTGATCTGAGTTTCTTTAGCAACACTTCCCTGGTCCCTTGGTGATGCAAATACTCCTTCAATCCCTTCTTCTGCGTTCTAATGAATTCATCCCTCTGCTACAACCTTCTCTCTCTTGCTGGAGTGGTCTGACTCTATCGAGGCTCTACTTGCGAACTCTTCCCCCTCTGCTGCCAGCATAAGATTTCCTTGTTCAGGTATGCCACTATATGTTTCTTCAACTGCTGGAGGGACCTATTATGTTGTATCACCCCAGAATGTTGTAGACAACACTCATTGATCTATCGATTGTCCCTCAAACTTCACTCTTCGTGCCCTTGGTCTCATAGCTACGTGAGATGATGTTTCTGATTCATCCTTTTCTATAATCTGTTGGATGAAGGTCTTTCTTCCCAAATCTGGTCCTCCCTTTTTTGGGGCTTTCCCTTTGCCCCTGTTATTCAGTTCTTTGCTCATACAAGTGAGGGTCTTGGTATGAGCCTACAATGATTTAGTCTTGAAGTAATGTGTGAAAGGACCATTCCTTCCCCAAGACAAAATATCTTATGAAAAAGAAAGGCAGCTAAAAAAAAACAAGAATCTAAGGTTTAGGGCCCGGTGCAGGGTGTCAAAGGACTCTTCCCTCCCCTGGACAAGAACAAAACACACCACAGAAAAGACCTGATACTTTTCAAACTTGAAGCAGGGCGTCAAAAGACTCCTCCCTCCCTAGGGTAAAAGCTAGGGTTTCAATAAAAACACAAGGTTTTGAAAGACATAAATATTAACTCAGGATCTGGAGCAGGGTGTCAAAATACTCCTCCCTCCCCAGGACAAGAGATTGACAAAAAGAAAAAAAAGAAAAAATAAAAACAAGCAGAAAGATCACCTACAATTAGGACCTAAAGCAGAGTGAGGAAACTCGTTCTCTCCCCAGGACGAGAGATTGACCCTCTGGTTGGTCTGGATCATTGTCTGGCACCTTTTCAACCTCCCCGGCAATGGCACCAAAATGTTGGGGTCCAGGTATGAATGATTTATTCACCCTTTTCCTACATTAATTTATCAATTCGGGTGTGTATCCTTTCAAGGCAACGCACAAGGTATATGCAAGGGCAAGAGTACAATTTTTTCTGGCCAACGATTCACGATTTAAGATTCAAAACATTACTGTCAACTGGATTAGCTACAACTTCTAAAAGGAACTCATGAGAATCACATGCTGTAATAGCAAGCATAAACCAAGAAATAAAACTGTAACAGCAAGCATAAACTGCTAAATAACATACTCTATTGCAAGCATAAACTGCTAAATAACACACTGTAATAACAAGCATAAAATTGATAAATAACACACACAGGAAGACACAACACCTGATCAGAAGAGCGGGCCCAACTCTCTGATTAGGGTTGCGCTGGTTACAGTGAAGATGAAGACAACAAAATAGGTAGTGCTTTATAAATCTAAAAAAGGTTATTACAATCTCAATGGGGACATCCCCAGTTACAGGAATAAACTGTCTTTTATACATTAAAAGGGAGAACAACCTCTTCCCCAAAAATATGGTAATCGTATCCCCAAAAATATGGATTAGTTGGAACGACACCAGTACCATATGGACAGGATCAACGAAATGCCCAAGATGGTTCAGGGATCTACGACTCTAGCTGCGCGACCTCTTTATGGTTTGGTTGTTGTTGTGAAGGGCAGATCTGCTATGGGATGAAGCCCTGGTCCTGTTCTCCAGAAGCTACGGTCAAATGCTCATTTTAGTGTTGTGAATAGGTAAAACTCTACGACTTTTACTTCATTAATAAAATATTCCAATAGACAAGGTAGGGGTAATTAGCTCACAAATTTAGCATAGTAAACATAGGTAAATAAGTGTAAAAAGGTCAAAAAGGTAATGGAAATGTAGTAGAAAGATAGCCCGATTTGGTGCCCAACACTACCTTCACAAGTGATGAGACTGGTAATTAAGATCAGGGGGTTAATCAATTCATCTTTGATCCATTCCGTTGAATACCCTTTGGCTCCAAAGACATTTTGAAATTTAGGCTTGAACACTCTGTTATAGCTTGGACGTGGCAATTGATGGTGTTTGAACCACCGATCCCCAACTTGTGGAAATTTCATCGTAGAGACAATAGATTCCTTAGAGATCAAGAAGACCAGAGACCCTATGCGAGCCAGTCTCCATCAGACCAAAGAGAGAATTGGAGAGAGATTCCATTGTTGTGGCCTTCCAGACTAGCCAGGAATGGTCCCCACCCCGCACGGAGGAATATCTCTCTACACGTTGTGAATTATGGAATGGCCAGTAGCTCGGTGTAGGAGAATGGTTCATAGCAGTTGGGCATGGTTACAGAGTGAGGAATGAGTAGGAGAAATAAATTGTCTAAAGGGTGAGCATGACATAGTAAACAGAGGATGAGCGAAATGGAAATTGGGCCAGAGTAACTAGTTTTTAATGCAATTGTGGTGGAAATGGTTGAATTCATGGGAGAATTCATCATACACGATCGCCATATGTGACCATAATTACTTTATGTTTGAATTTGAATGGTGTGTACTTTTGAGGCAAAGGAAATCATGTAAGAATTAGATCAATGTCCAAGTCTTCGACTTGGACATTTGATCATAAAATGTATTTAAAAGTTTAATTCGATTACCAACATGGATTTTGAAAAATATACCATTCAATTCATCTAACTTACCATTGAAACATATGTAATTAATTTGAGCGATCATACCTTCATGCGATTGTGATCATTTATAGTATATGCATACCTCATCTGATCCTCCATATGGCATGCCATCCAGTCTTCCATATGGTACTCCATCTGGTCCTCCAGATAGCACTCCATCTGGTCCTCTTGTGCAAGTGGAAATTATCCCATCATAAATGGACATTCACCCATGGCACTCAACTTGGACAATTTCTTGCAGGGATGGTGAACAGGAGCATGGGGCATGGATAGGATGAGTACAAATAGGATTATTCATTGTCTATTGCCTTTTCATCGATCTATAACAATATAAAACAACTTGTTCCTCTTTTCATAGGCTTGTAATACATACAATAATGAGCATTTTGTTGGACGATTGGTTGTTGTCATTGATGTCAACCCTAGTCATGGGTTTTGGACCGCAAGATTGATGAAGGTATTTGGACATGAAGGAAAATGCACATGCAGATACAACA
>JZKD02S2047823.1:1115867-1133079 GCA_000966675.3 Picea glauca
TTATTTATGTCAGCTTTATTCCATTAGTTGTAATTATACCTCCTAGTCTCCTATATATACTAAGGAGACATTTTCATTTGGAATCATCTTGTACTTGAACATTTATGTGGGGTAATAGGAGGTTGCCCCATCGAAGAGGATTATTATCTGAAATTATCTCTTTTTCAAGGCGTTGAGTACTTATTTTGAGGTTTTTCTATGCTATATTGATATTTGGTTCTTAACACATATACACTTCCACACGGTCATGAATGAGGTCAGCAAATATCCCTAATACTACTTGTTGAAATGTGGCAGGATCATTACACAAATAGAATGGTAAGACCATATAGGCATAGGTGCCCCAAGGAAAAGTGAAAGTAGTCTTGTTTTGATCCTCATGTGCTATGATAATTTGGTTGTATCCGCAATATCCATCTAGGAAGGAAACTTATTGCTTCCCTGACAAGGTATCCAAGACTTGGTCAATGAAGGGAAGAGGAAAATAATTTTTAAGAGTGGCCTTATTAAGTTCCTGGAAGTCGACACAAATTCTCCATTTTTTGGTTACTTTCTTTGGAACCACTACAAGCGTGGATACCCATTTATTGTCCGAGATTGGATAAATAAAATTGACATTCGATAGCCTATGTATTTCTTCTTTTACTATATCCTTTAGTGTCAGATTCATCCTTCTCTAGGTTTCCTAACATGTGTTACTTCTATGTGGTTATATATATGTGATGAATTCATGTTTCGGGGTGTATACCCTTCATATTTTTATATTCCCGGGATAGTTCCCCTGATTGGTCTTTAAGGACATTTACTAACTGTTCTTGTTGATCTGCATCTAGTCCAAAATTTATATGTAGGAATTTCCCAGGAGTAATCTCATAAGGCATGTTATAAGATGTGGCAGATTCATCTATCTCAAAAATAAAAGATGTCGAAGATAAAGTTTATGGGTCCAACTGTTCTTGAAATTCTTCACCAAACATGTACTCAAATTGGAGAAAATATTGTGGAAAATCAACACACGTGATAGCAGAAATAAATTGATTTAGCACATTTTTCGTTGTTTTCTTCTGAAGTGCCTAGGAATGATCACTCGAAAAGACAGGTTATTCCTAGTTCTCATTCTCATATGGACATTCAAGCCACCATATATTCTCCATAATAGGTTGAGATGGTGGGTATATGGTAAGATTTTGTATAGAAAATACATTAGAGATTATCATTTCACCTTCTCTACAGCCAATAAATGCATTAGTTGTGGCCAACCAAGGTCTTCCCAAGATAATGGGATTCCCTTTAGTAGGATCCTTTGAATGAATGAAAATAAATTCTACTGTATATTCCCATGATGTTAATGTAACTATGATATCATTCAAGATTCCTTCAGGTATAACTTTTCTCTTATCTGCTAATTCCAAAATAGTTGGGGTAGGTCTAAGAAGGGGTTTTAACTGTAATTCCTCCAAGGTATTAACAATCATAACATTAATGGTTTCCCCTAGGTCTATGATATTATTTACAATGTGAAACTTATTAATAGTTATTGTTACTATGGGGTTCCTTGGGTTTTCATACTTTGTGACCCTAGGCTGCTCTGATATGTATTCAGACAGTTCTCCTATCAAATGTACTGTTGGAGGATATTTATGTTTCCTACCTTGTTTCTTGATGCACAATTCTTTGACCACCCTACTTTAAACTGGAATATCCTTTATGACTTGTAACAGGGGAATTTTGACACAAATATTCTTTAATTCATTTAAAATGTCAAATTTTGGTCGAATCATTGGTTTCTGAATTTCTAATTTTTTTGGATAAGGAGGGGATTTTGTAATCTGTGAAGATTCACTTTGGGGAATCTTATGTTCCTGGTATTTAGGAATGATAACACCTTCCCACTTAGTGTCATCCATGAGTTGTTAGGGAGTTTCATCTTCTTCTTCTTCCTAGATGACTAATGAAGGCCTTTGTCCATCCATAACATTTCCCGACCTTAGTTGAATCTCATGTAATGGAACAAGAGAAATAACATATGTCAGGAAGGTTTGCATCTCAACATTATGAATAGGTTGAGTTGATTTGTTATTCGGGTTAGGCACTGGTTCTGATGGTAATAATGTTTGTATTGGGGAGCTTGTATTATGGAATTGTTGGGGTTGTTGTGGAATAGGAGGTAAAGGTGGGGGAACAAAACCAGGAAAAATTTGTTGGATGTTCAGTGGAAATTGTGGGTAAGGATGAGTGGGCATAGAAACAAGTGGAGCCTGAGTGTTTCCTTGGGTATTCTCTCCTCTCCATCCTTGTAGCCAAGGGTGGTGTGAAGCATATTGTGGAGACCAGCTTTTCCAATTTGGTGAGTTCCACTATTGTGTTTATTGATAATATGGTGGAACTTGAGGTGGTATATCCTGGTATGTAGGATGACTCCTAGGCTTCCATAGCCTTCTAGGTGCATAAGAAGATTCCAAAGGATCCCCATTTATGTAAATGGCTAATAAATTGGGCAGTGATGGGAATTTTTCAATTGGGTGGCCTTCAGTATAGAAGCCACAAACTGAAATGTTGTCTAATGGGAACTCCCTTGAGGAATGCTTCCTCCTGCACCTTGAACAAAAAATGCACATTGTTGCATTCTCTTCTTCATGTTTCTTCTTAATATTTAGGGTGTCCAAATGGGAACCTATTGTACTTAGGATATCAGTTTTGAATTTATCCAATAGGTTTCCTATCTCTACCCTTGTAATACCACCTGAACTAACTATTTTAGGTTTCTACTATAAGGATCCCGAACACTCTTCCCAGTTTTGGCCCTACTCATCTAGTAATTTCTACACATTTCATAGATTTCAGTGAATGGTTTATGGAAGATGTCACCTAATTCCATCAGGAAAAGTCTATCTATATATTCTTCCAAAATTCCTTTAAGGAGAAGAGTCTTAACTGCATCATCTGGAAGGTGATGGTATTTCGATTTTTGTGAGGTATAAGAAAACCGTTCCATATAATCTTCGAGACTCTCATCCTCTAACTATTGAATTTTAAAAATATCATTACAAGAATCCTTGGATTTGCAGTAGTCTTGGTATTTTTTAAGAAATATAGCTTTCATGTCTTCCCAAGACCTAATACTGGACTCTCCTAACCCCATGAACCATCTTAGTGCAGAATCCTTGAGAGTGGTAGGAAAAATTTTTAATTTCTGGGCATCTTGCAAATAGTTGTAGCTTATACACAAGATGTCAAAATCAAATAGGAAGGTATCTAGGTATTCACTTCTCTTACCATAAAAGGTGGGTAGTGTAGAGAGTGGAATGTTCTTCATGTTGACATTTTGGGTGGTATCCAAAATTGGAAACCCAAAGGTGATTTCTGTTTGGTTTCCAAATTCTTCTCCCTCATCATGTCTCACATGGTTGTTATCCTCCTGATCATCCATACTGATTTGATTCCCAAAGGGAGAATACATGAATGGTTTTATCCTTGAATATAACAAAGTATCCCAAGGTTCTTTTCTAGGAAGGGTATCCCTTCGATAGGAAGATTTATCTACTATTTAGATGTTTGGGACTTTACTCGAGCCTATTGAAACTATTGGTGCCAAAGTTGTTGTTTCAACTTGGGATACAATTATATTGGTTGAACTTCCAAAAAGAGCATTCACCTATTCAGGGTCAATGATATCTACAAAGTTAGAGTCCCTTGATGGTGGTGAAAAGGAAAAGGTTGTGTTGGTTGGTTTTGATGAAGGCTTGACTGGCCTTGCCTCCTGTCCCACTACTATTGATGTTTCAATTTTATGCTTTATAGGTTCCCCAGTTTTGGTCTCTTCAGAGACTTCTTAATCTCTTTGGGTTGAGTTAGCCCCTACTTTTCGGTATCATTCTACGAAGTTTATGGGTGCAGTGTTCTTTCCTCCAAAAAGGTTAGAAGGAACCTTGATCGAAAGTTTTGGTTTGGTTTTGATATATTTTCCCTTTGGGTCCCTAGGTTTGTTCATGAAAGTAGTACAAAAAGAAAAAATACCATTGGTTTTGGGGGAAGCTGCTATAATAGATCTGTAGGTTCTTACCTCTCGTCTTAAAGTTCCCCCACCACTAAACTAGTGATAATGTTCAGAAATGATCTACTTCCTAACTATTTTCTACCTTAAGACAACTCCCCGACAATGATGCAAAAAATGATGGGTATTCTATATGTGCTAATTCCCCCAATTAAATTATCAAACCGGGGTAATTAAACTTAGATTTGTGGCACAATATGAGCCAAGGCAGAAAGAAAAGCTAATGGAAATATTGACTAGCTAAGGAGATGGTTTACCCTAGGGATCAACACTCTTTTCAATTTACAATTCTACTTTAGACAATGAATTTTAAAATACATTTAAACAAAAAATTATATGTGAAGCAACCTTTAACTAATGAGCTTCAAGCAATTCTATAACTATGAACTATTTGACCTAAGTATCTTTAAACAATCTAGGACTATGAACTGTGTAATCTATCTCTAAATAAGAAAATAACAAGTAATCTATTTCACGGATATTTAATCTATTCAATCTATATTTGAATAAGAGAATAACAAGTAATATATCTCTATTTGATATATCTACCTCTAAATGAACAAGAAAGTAAGCAAGTAAGAAATTAATATGTCAAACTTATATTTACAAGTGAACTCTATTATTAAAGTAAAAACTCACAATTATTTCTATCTTGCAGAGAATAAACACTAATCTACCTAACTAAAAGAAAGAGTGTTGTGACAATATTCAAATGTGATGATTGTGTCTCTGGTGGCGAATGACATCATGATGACATCTAACTACTAATGACAGTTCAAGTGGAATTAACTCAATGTTAACTTCTACAAAGAAATGTAAAGTATGGATAAGGAAATCTATAGAAAGTTTTGCCATCATAAAAGAAACAATAAATGTTCTTGGAATCCATATAATATTTAAACATTGTGCAGAAGTGATTCAACATCAATCATTCACTCTATCACACAACTACTGGAAAATACTCTGTTCAAAATTACTAATTCAAGAAAATCTACAAACTCATAATTAGCACTTAATCAAAAATCCTAATTCAAATTCACAACTTAGATAACAATGAAAATAATCTTGTGCAAACCTTCAAACTCATAACTAATGATAATTAGAAATCATAATTCCAATTCATAACTTGGGTTTCATTAAAATTCATAACCTAAAGTTAACTAAGCTACCATTGAAGATCATACTCAAAATCAACTAAGATGCTACTGAAAATCGTAACTCAAAATCTACTTCTATCCTATCATGTTGATGTTAAAAGAAAAATTAGCAAATAAAGAAATCCTACAGAGAGGATTTGAAATTACAACTTAATAAATAAACATTATCTAATTAGTACTCTGCAGAGTGATTTACAGCTAGGGAGAAAAAGACATGACAATATAATTAGAAAACTTCTACACAAGTAAACTACAACCTGCAAACAAAATGTTAGGAGTCTAAATATCAACAAGTAACCATGGAAATCCCTCTGTGATATACACACAATTTATAAAATAGGTTGCAAGTTAGAGAAGATATACAGGGAGGTGACTTAGACAAACAATCCGAAATTAAAAAGACATACACAGTGAATGAAATTTAAAAAAACAACTTCGAAATGATATATGAAAGGAAATTATACAGATGAAAATATATATATTGATATAAACAATCACCCAGTCCATTGGTGCCCCCCCCATAAGGTCGTGGCAATACTTTAACAGTAAAACACAGTCACCGAGTTAATGCAACACTCGCATTGATCATTAAAACATAGTATACAACAAAATGGAGATAATGTTTGTGTATAAAATAAAATTCACGTCTTCTTCGTGGAATAGACAGTGGTATTTTTAGATTATTACAGAGCTTGGGAGGTTGACCACTGGAAGGGTCAAAAGTCTCTAAAAGAAATAATGTCATTAAATTCATTTTAACAGAAGGCATCTTTGCTTAACAGTTTCGTACGCTCCACTTAGTGGCCGCTGCAACTACCCAATTCTAAATGCGTCGAGCTCCATAGTTGGAGGGCACGAGTGGGAATAAAATGCATGTCACTGATTCGTCCATCAAAGCTTGTCAATTTTCTAAGCACCAAATCCTCTACACTCCGAGTGACGGATGGAGTGTAGGATGGAGGTCTGGAAGAGGGACTGGATGGAAGACTGGATCACGATTTCGACCTGTTGTGAGAAAACAAAAACATTAGATCATCATAATCAATCAAATGAATATGAATCAATCATAAAACCATTGAAAAATGATGATTATAGATACATCATGTGATTCCATGGAGAATTGATGCATAAATCTTGATAATACCCTTAAAGATGGTGAAATAAGAGCATCAAATATATAATTGTCGTATGCAAAAAGGATTTGGCCATTCGAAAAATAGTCAAAGCACCAAACCAACACTATCTTTGGAGAATGATGTGATCTCTTGGTTATCTATTGGTTCTAGTGCTTCTTATAGTATCATTCTATCTAGCAAAGGTTATGGTGCTCAAGGGTGGTTGCGTGCCTATGGTTGGGTGACAATATTGTGATATTGTCTATGGTTAAATGAGCACATCGAATATTTTAACAGGACGGTCAAGTCGATCATCCTTGTCAAGCCAACTAGAGAGCATAGA
This sequence comes from Picea glauca, assembly GCA_000966675.3. NCBI lineage: Eukaryota > Viridiplantae > Streptophyta > Pinopsida > Pinales > Pinaceae > Picea > Picea glauca. The sequence goes on from JZKD02S2047823.1 coordinate 1,122,537, forward strand.
TTTGGTGGAGTCAATTATAGAAATCGATAATTATATGTTATAAATAGTATACCCCTTGGGTCATTATCAACAAGTCCATAAAGTTATATCATATGGAGATACCAAGGTCCAATATGCATTGTGACGTTCATATCATAGTGTGCTTTACTTAAGTGTTGTAATGGTGTCTTTAGATACCACCTATGTCTTCAAAATTTTATTCTCTCTTCAATTATCTACAAAATTTTACGTTTTTTTGTTATAAGTTCCACCCGTTTTCTCAACACAGTTTTTCAAATACATGACCTGAAACCTACCACTATAACATCTCTTTATTTGCAAGCTCTAGTGTCTGACCCATGCAACCCTGGTGTTATATCCATGTCTCTGACACCACTTTGTAATGTACCCAACCACGCCTCTACATTGTTAGGTTGGTGGGCTACTTAAAATTTCTTTCCCACCAATTATATATTTTTTTCTGCAAACTCTAACACTAAGCTATGCCATATTTCCAACCTTCTTGCTAGGATAAGATGCACATTATTGTATCTCTGATACCATATTTATTCGTTGTCCTACTAATCATTTAATTAGTGCATACAAAACAACAGTGAAAGCTCATACATATGAACAAAAAAACAATGCAATCATGACATAACAACATAATTACACATAATATCATGTAGACTTATCTCCTAGGAATAATTCACCAACTAGTTGTAGATGAAGGAAGTTCCACCCAACCATAGTCCTCGATGCACATAATAGGCCACCCCTGAGTTGAGGCTATGATTCCACAAGGATGAATTTCCTATGGTTGGCTCCAATCCTCTCTCTCGGCTCATGCCTAGAATTTACAGTATGTTCATTGTAAAAAAAAAATGGATACACGATCTCTCTTTTCTCTTCATCTTTCATAACCCAAGGAATGAAATCCCCTTCTTTTCCATATAATCGCTAGAGCTATTCCACTTCCTTAATAGGGATCTAATACAAACTGTCTAGGAAATATCATTTTTGGGAACTTCAAGGATTCTGAGATATAATTTAGTCTTCCCAATGACAACCATTTCCCTCTGACAAGGTAATTGTTATCGCATAATTTGTACTTTGATCAAAGGAAAGGTTAAAGGAAATAAAATTGGCCTAACTAGAGGTTATCCTATCACTGTCACCTCAATAGGATGCCTCTTTATATTTAGGGTTGATGTCCCAGAGGAGACGTCCCCGGTGACCTGGGCTTTTGAGAAGGCAAGGTTAATATGTCTATGAAAAATTCCCCTCTCACAAGTAACCAATGATCAGAAAATCACGGGGTTTTAACCAATGAAGTAGCGAAGTATTGAGGTGTACCTACCTGGAACAAAGAAACAAGAAAATATATCTATCGCAAGTACAACTTACTATTAGCACTTCATAAAACCACAGACTTTATTGATAAAATAAATGGATAATATAATGGTGAAGTAAACAAAAATTTATAGCAGCAATATTTATAAGACAATAAATTCACAATAAGTGCCTCAAATAGCTTCAAAATGACCAATAATAATCAATCATTAACATCAAAATGCTAGCATTTTTCTGAAGCAAGTAAAGTAGTTCATTAATCAACTTTTTCAATTGCTTTTAGATGCTTTTAGTGCTGCAAAATGTGGTTGTATCTTACTTTAGTAACAACAACAACAAATTTAGTAAATTAGGTTATTCTAATGTTAGAAGTGGTTAGTAGAAGGATTAAGGTATAGGTTTTGATAGTTGTTTTGTGTCAATCACTCAATGGAAAGTCTTAGAWTAGTRCCTTTABRGAAAATGGARTCTATTAGGTGGCATCAAATCTTGAAKTAAAAKATGATAGTAAGATAACTAAAGATAAGAGAGGYTAATTGTTGAAGTGTTGGTAACCCAAGGCTTCAACTACCAAACCCTAGGGGGGAAATAGCTATTAGGGTGTAGGTAACCCTAGGCCCTAGTAGTTTTCCTCCTTCTTTAGCTCAAATATGAAGCAAATGACAGCTTGGATGAAGAAAACGTTCTAGGGTGTTGCAATGTCAAAGCCCTTAGAAAAAGCTTCAAATAATTGGCTTCTTGGCAAAATCTAGTAGGTGAAAGCTCTTAAAGCAAGGAAAATAACATGTTCTTGGATTCCTATGGTTTTAAGCTAGAAATTTCATAATATTAATGTAAATTCAAGATAAACATAACCATAACCATTCAATGAACAAGAATTGCAGAAATCTTACTTAAATTCATCAAGAATCATCAAGCAAAAACCCTAGTTGAACACTTCCACCAAGAAAATTGCCAAAATAGTCCACAATTAGCCTCCTTCAACAAGGGAACCTAAAATTTCAGCCAATAAACCCTAAGTAGGGTGAAATTTTTAGACCTCACCAAGTGTGAGTGGAAGATGAGGAAAAATACAAAGGAAAAAACCTTTATTTATATAGTTTCAATGACCAGAATTAGGTCAAAAACGCCTACATGGCTAGTTTACATGTAATATCCAGTTTTTACATTAAATGACATAAATAACCCTTAACTCAATAAAAAAAGGTGATTTCATGCCATTTTAGGGTGACATTATGCCTTCTTAGGGAAACATTGGCCTCCAGGACGAAAACGTTAGGCCTCCTAGGGCCTCTGGATCAAACCACACCTGCCACTTGGCACACAACTACATCCAAAGTGTCCAAAATGCTGGGTGACATCATGGGCCTTCCAAGGCCTATATCATAGTGAGAAGGGAAAGACCCCCTTGGGTCGAGGCCTACCAGGTTGTCTCTAGTGGAACATCCTCCTCTCTCTCCAATGCAATCCTCTAATCTATCTTTTCCCCTAGTTGGGGTCTCAACATCCATCTGGTGGGATTTTAGCCCTATGGAGGTCTGGAATAATCATCTCCCCATGTGTACCTATCCATCGAGTGTGGCTCTGCAACAAAAAAAAGTACACCCTCCATGGGCTCATAAGTCACAAGGATCATAGCAATGTTGATCACATCTAATAATCAAGTTATTTAAAGATGTGCATGAAACCCCATTTCCCATACAAGTGCTCAAAGACATTATGTTATTCTACAAGCCAAGTTTGTAAGGGATGTTAGGATGCCCTATTGGGCTAGTCCTCATTGGATGTAGGATGTTTTCGGGTGAAGAACAATCTAGGCCATGTAAGTGCGTGAGGTGGTAAGGGATGTTTGAGCAATGGGTGCAATGATGACAGGGGAATTCATGGCTTACCTATGGGTTCCTTTGAAGAGGGTGAGCTGCACCTTATCATGGATGAACATGTTTCCAATCCTATTCATTCCTTTTATCTTTTATCTTATTGCTTTTTCTTTCAAGATACTAGTTAGGGGACACTTCCCTGGTGTGGTGACCAGTGGTAAATATGTTACCCACAAGAATTTCACGGAGATGAGAAGAATGGCTCATGATGAGACCCCCTTTCTCTTGGTTATGCCACCAAGATTCACTACCCTGGCATAGTGACCAGCTGAATGGTAATTTCATACAGCTACATGCCCATCAACCTAATAGGTTGGCTCGTGATGCGACCCCCTATCCTCCAACTAGGTCTTGATTTTATTATTTTTATGGGTCCCTTTGTTTCTTGCTAAGAAGCCTTTTATTGTTTTCTTAGGAATCCCTGGGCGAAGCATCTGAAGGTTTCATTCTTTTGGATTTTATCTTTTTCCATCTACTTTTACCCTCTGGGCCTTTAGCCCCTTCTTCCCACAAGGTAAGGTACAACCCTTTACTAGCTTGGCAAACCCAATGCTCAAACCAATATATGGGATGGATGAGAGGGAAAAAATAAAAAGTAGTAAGTATGGTGGGAATGGATGATGACCTTTCATGAAACCCCCCAGTGGCAACTCAAACCCTATGGGAACTAGCTTACTATGGCATCATGTCATTCCCCGTAGGTGTGGACAAGTGGAAAGGCATAAGGTCCAAGAACACATTAGAAGTAAAAATAATTAAATGAACATATTCAAATGTTTTGGGAATCAGAGTGACACATACCATGATACCCAGACTCATTACCTCATGGAGAAAGACCCACTTCTATTAAAGGACTAGGCCGATGGGATGGATGTTGTTGCTGCTAACAAGGTGGAGGCGTTGAATAAGAAGAAGGATGGGCCCTCTAGTGCCAGGCTCAAGTCAATATGGCTCTTGGTACTCCATTTCTAGGACATGTGGGCCTCGAGACATAATATCCTTAGTTATCCCTAGGCTAGGGGATAACATCTGGCTCCAACTTGGGGACATGTGCTCACCATAGAGTGCATGAGAACCTCAACATCTATGGCATAACCTGTGACCTTCTTGATCTCAACAAAATATTATTATTAATCATTCAGGGTGGTGATATCACCCCTGGCTCATATATAGTACAAAAAATGAAAGAAAGCATATATACAAATGGAAATACACTACTCTAGCATGAAATGCAAATGGTATATACAACGAATGCAAATTCCTACCTACTTACCTCTACTTACTTGTTGGATGAATGCTAGGTGTACTCAAATATTTAGTGAAGCCATCCTGGCAATGCCTCATAGTACATGCCTTTGTGCTTGATCACAAACCAAAACAATGACAAGTTAAGCACAAAAGTAACATGAGTTAGCAAACATATGGAATCATCGGAAACCTTAAATTTTATCTCATGGAGGCGGGAGGGAGGGAAAAAATCATGCCAAGCCATACTCTCAGGAAAGTGCTCAATCCATCTCAGAAAGGGATTGTGAAAAGTAAAATGTTCAACATACTTACTCAAAGAGTTTGAAGGTTGACTACTTTGGACATTTTCACAATCTGAGGCTTGGGAAGGGACCAGCAAGAAACTAGAGGATGACTAACATTTTCTCAAGGGAAAGATGGAAGACTGTGATAATAAGATTCTTCTTAATGTACTCAACCTTCCCCTAAATTCCAAAAGGAGGCTTTGTCCTAGAGAAGAATTGGGATAATGGACATGTTTCCAAACCATACCCTCAGTGACATAGCGAGGTAAAGTAATCAAAGAGAGGTAGAAAATTTTATCACAAGTATCCTTATTTAGGCAAGCAACTTCTTCACTCTTATGAAGATCTGAGAACAATGATGGTTGACAATTTTCTTCATAGAATATATCTAAATTCTCAAAGGACTTGTCATCAAAATCCTCAAGGTATGACCGAAAATCATTAGGATAATATAGAAGTAGGTCATCCTTGGGTGTTTGGAAAGTATCTGTAATTATATCATCTCCTTGTTTCCCAATGTCAATATTAGGAGTAACATGTTGTGATAACTGTAAAGGAAATACTTGGAAATTATTCTCAATGTTGTAAGTGGTATCCATATCATAACCAAATACATCCCACTTACGTCTCCCAACATGTATGAACTCGTAAATATTATTAACCAAGTTGTTTTCTTCATCATAACATGAAGGGGTTAAGGCATTCAAGGGATCTTATAGTACCTCTTCTATTTCCAAATCATAAAACAAAGAATCTTCAAAATCTTGGAAAGGAAGGTAACTCACCGTGTTTATTTATTCTTGTGCAGGAGTTTCGAGGACTTGGAGGACTTCATTGAATGAAACAACATGCATAATAATTCCATCCTCATGACTTTCCCATACATCTTCAATTGTATAATAAGGAGGATCTACCTTGCCCAAGGATTCCATTTCTCCTTCACTCTATGAATTGCAGAACAAGGTATCATCAAAATCATGAAAATGAAAGTGACTAACCTCATCCTCTTCTTCTTGTGCAAGAAGAATAGAACTTTGGATGGTTTCATCAGAGCGAGGAGAAAACATCAATGCTTCATTATCATGTTGGACATTTTCAGGTTCTTTCTCTTCAACCACGTCTTCATCCTCCTTGGAAGAAGAATGAGTAGTCCCATGTTCCTCCTCATGGGATTGGAAAACCTCATTAGGACCCTTTCCTCAACCTCTTGTTGATTGATGTCTTTTTCTAAATCTTTCATAGTTTCTTCAATAGATGTTTTGAGGGAGGGTAATCCCTTCGGAATATATGGGGTGTCTTTGGGCTTACAAGCCTTGGCTTCTAGAACAAAGGATTGTTCTTCTTTGGATGAGGGGATTTTGGATTCTACTTTTGTGGCTATGTCAAAAGCTTCTTGGATTGTCCTTGGCTTCATTGTATTGAGAAAAAAATTCTATTGTCCAAAGAATTCCTTGGTGTAGAGAAAGGTGAGGAAACTACTCGAAGGATGATGGTTCATTCCATGGATCTGTTGTACTATCATCTCAATTTTATCATGGAATTCTTGGAAAGTTTCATTCTCATCCTTTGTGAGGCCATTAAGTTTCATTAGAAATATGTTGGGATTCACCTTAATACTCCATATTTTGAGGAATACTTCCTCCAATTTATCCATAGATGTGATACTAGCATTGGGGAGGTTATTATACCATCTTTGGGCCTTATCATGAAGAGTGGTAGAGAAAATATTTATTGCCAGATCTTCAGCATAATCACTAATAGGATGGAGTTGAAAGAAGGCCCAAAATTTACTCATATGGTCTTCAGTGTTTTCCTCATCACTACCAATGAATATTTGGAGCCATTTTTCATATTTGGGGGGAACTTTCCTAGGGTATCCTAGGATTTTACTCATGTCTAGGGGTTTGAAATTTCTCGGGTCCCATTTAGAACTCATGGTTGTCTTTGTCATTAGTGGAGTCGCTAGATAATTTTCTTGAAATTATCAAAGGGATGAGGGGATCACTCTTAGTGGAGTCTCCAGGTAAGCTTGAAAAGTAAAGGATTTTGAGGAAATTCTTACTGAAAAGTGTGGTATTGAGGAGAATTGACTCAGTATTCCCCGACAACGATGCCAAAATATTATCGCACAATTTGTACTATTATCAAAGGAAAGGTTAAAGGAAAGCAAATTGACATAATTGGAGGTTATATTATCATTGTCACCTCAATAGGACGCCTCTTTCTACTTAGGGTTGATGGCCCAGGGGAGATGTCCCCAGTGACCTGGGGGTTTGAGAAGGTAGGGTTAAAATGTCTATGAAAAAGTCCCCTCTCATAAGCCACCACTGATCAAAAGGTCCTAGGGTTTTAACCAATGAAGTAGTGAAGTATCGAAGTAGTGAAGTATCGAGGTGTACCTTCCTGGAGCAGAGCAACAAGAAAATATCTCTCTCACAAGTACAACTTGTTTTTAGTACTTCATAAAACCACTAACTTTATCAATAAAATCAATGGCTGATATAATGGTGAATTAAATAGAAATTTATAGAAGGAATATTTATAAGACAATAACCTCACAATAAGTGCCTCAAATAGCTTCAAAATGACCAAGAATAATCAATCATTAACATCAAAATGCAAGCATTTGTATGAAGCAAGTAAAGTAGTGCATTAATCAACTTTTTCAATTTCTTTTAGATGATTTTAGTGCTGCAAAATGTGTTTGTAGCTTACTTTAGTAACAACAACAACAAAGTTAGTAAATTTGTCTATTCTAATGTTAGAAGTGGTTAGTAGAAAGCTTAAGGTATAGGTTTTGATAGTTGTTTTGTGTCAATCACTCAATGGAAAGTCTTATATTAGTGCCTTTAGGGAAAATGGATTCCATTAGGTGGCAGAAAATCTTGAAGTAAAAGATGATAGTAAGAGAACTAAAGAAAATAGGCTAATAGTTGAAGTGTTGGTAACCCAAGGCTTCAACTACCAAACCCTAGGGGGGAAATAGCTACTAGGGTGTAGGTAACCCTAGGCCCTAGTAGTTTTCCTCCTTATTTAGCTCAAATATGAAGAAAATGGCGTCTTGGATGAAGAAAATGTGCTATGGTGTTGCAATGGAAAGGTCCTTAGCAAAAGCTTCAAAAAATCGGCTTCTTGGCAAAATCTAGTAGGTGAAAGCCCTTAAATCAAGGACAATAACATGTTCTTGGATTCCTAGGGTTTTAAGCCAGAAATTTCATAATATTAATGTAAATGCAAGATAAACATAACCGTAACCATTCAATGAATAATAATTGCAAAAATATTACTTACATTCATCAAGAATCATCAAGCAAAAACCCTAGCTGAACACTTCCACCAAGAAAATTGCCAAAATAGTCCAAAATTAGCCTCCTTCAACAAGTGCACCTAAAATTTCAGCCAATAAACCCTAATTAGGGTGAAAATTTTAGACCTAACCAAGTTTGAGTGAAAGATGATGAAAAATAAAAGGTCAAAAACCCTTATTTATATAGTTTCAATGATCAGAATTAGGTCAAAAAGGATGACATGGCCAGTTTACATGTACTATCCAGTTTTTACATTAAATGACATAAATAAACCCTAAATCAAGAAGAAAAGGTGATGTCATTCCCTTTTAGGATGAAGTTAGGCCTTCTTAGGGAAACATTTTCCTCCATGAGAAAAACGTTAGGCCTCCTAGGGCCTCTAGATCAAACCACTTGTGCCACTTGGCACACAATTGCCTCCAAAGTGTCCAAAATGTTGGGTGACATCATGGGTCACATGGGTGACATCATGGGTCACATGGATGACATCATGGGCCTTCCAAGGCCTACATCATAGTGATAAGGGAAAGACCCCCCCTGGTTCTAGGCCTGCCAGGCTGTCTCTGGTGGAATGTCCTCCTCTCTCTCTGGTACAAACCTTTAATCTGTCTCTGCCGCTAGTTGGGGTCTCAACATCCATCCGGTGGGATTTTATCCCTGTGGAGGTCTAAACTAATCATCTCCCCATGTGTACCTATATTTTAGGTGTGGCCTTGTAGTAACAACAATTACGCCCTCCATGGGCTCATAAGTTACAGGGATCATAGTAATGTCCATTACATCTAATAATCAAGTTATTTAAACATGTGCATGAAACCCCCTTTCCCAAACAAGTGCTCAAAGACATTATGATATTCTACAATACAGGTTTGGAGGGGACGTTAGGATTTCATATTGGGCTAGTCCTCATTGGATGTGGGATGTTTCTGGGTGAAGAAATATCGAAGCCATGTAAGTGGGTGAGGTGGTAAGGTATGTTTGAGCAATGGGTGCAGTGAGGACAGGGGAATGTATGGATTACCTATGGGTGCCTTTGAAGAAGGTGAGTTGCAGCTTGTCATGGATGAAAATGTTTCCAAGCTCATTCATGCCTTTTATCTTTTTATCTTATTGCTTTTTATTTCAAGAGACTAGTTAGGGGACACTTCCCTGGCGTGGTGACCAGTGGTGACAATGTTACCCACAAGCATTTCACAGAGATGAGAAGGTTGGCTTGTGATGAGACCCCCTTTCTATTGGCTATGACACCAAGAGCCACTACCCTGGTGTGGTGACCAGTTGAATGGTAATGTCATATCGCTACATTCCCATGGACCTAATAGATTGGCTCGTGATGAGACCCCCTATCCTCCAACTAGGTATTGATTTTATTATTTTTATGGGTCCCTTTGTTTCTTGTTGAGAAGCCTTTTATTGCTTTCTTGGGGATCTCTGGGCGAAGCATCTTAAGGTTTCATTCTTTTGGATTTATCTTTTTCCATCTAATTTTACCCTCTAGGACTTTATCCCCTTCTTCCCACAAGGTAAGGTACAACCCTTTGCTACCTTGGAAAACCCAATGCCCAAACTAATGTATGGGATGGATGAGAGGGAAAAAGATGAAAATTGGTAAGTATGGTGGGAACAGACGATGACCTTTCATGAACCCCCCTAGTGGAAACTCAAACCCTATGGGAACCATATTACTATGGAATCATGTCATTCCCCATAGGTGTGGACAAGTGGAAAGGCATAATTTCCAAGCACATGTTAGAAGTAAAAATAATTAAATGCACGTATTCAATTGTTTTGAGAATCAGAGTGACACATACCATGATACTTGGACTCATTACCTCATGGAACAAGACCCACTGTTGTTGAAGGACCAGGCTAATGTGATGGATTTTTTTGCTGCTGACAAGGTGGAGGCGCTAAAGAAGAAGAAGGATGGGCCCTCCAGGGCTAGGCTCAAGTCAATATGGCTCTCGGTACTCCATGTCTAGGACCTGTGGGCCTCGAGACATAATCTCCTTAGTTATCCCTAGGCTAGGGTATAACAATAACCCTTTCCTCATGTTTCATGGTAGCATCTTCCATATTTTATCATATGCATAATTATCCATTATAGTCATGGAAGAAACCATTCAACCCACACATAGTCTTTGATATCAAATCTTCTCAAGGAATAATGACATGATACCCTTTTCATGCCTCTAAACTTTGGCATATATTTGCATGCTAATAATGCACCATGTGGATTCCTATTAAACTCGCATATCTCACTTGGAAACTAATTCCAAGGTTAACATGACATAGGATAACATAAGGTAAAGTACACAGTTTTAGGAATAAAATATTATTATTTTCCTTTGGTCCCCTTTGAGCCCCCTAAGACCTCTTTCCCTCCTCTCTTGTGGAAGCATAGCCCCCCTTGTTCTTGTCCTTCACAATCTATAGCCAATGATGTTTATTTTTATTATTATGAATGTACAAATACATATTACACCATATT
>JZKD02S2047823.1:1134047-1191253 GCA_000966675.3 Picea glauca
TTCTCAAAATGGTTAAATAAGACATGGTTATGTTGGGTCTCCATCCAATGTCACAATCCCATTTTACACAATTATGAGAAATCATTCTCTATATGTTGCAATCACAAAGAAAAAATTATTTCAAGGTGTAATTATTGTGACTCATCACTAACAAACATAAGACCAGAATTGATCCAACAAAAGAATAAAAAATGGGGATAATTCAAATGGGCCATAATAACTATTTTACAAGTTTTCACAATGTGTACTATGCCCACAGTTCAAATTCAGAGAACAATCCTAGCACTTACTTGAGAATTGTGCATGATAAGATGGACAAGGAAAATACTTCTATACTAAGGTTGGGTAATAAGGAAAAGGATATTAGTAGTGCCATGAATCTCCCATTTTCTTTGATTGACATGCTTACACATGGACAAAAGATTGGAGGCTTCATCTATTTTAGCCTTTCCTTTCTAGGGATGGGTTCAAACTTCACTATGACTTCATTAGCTAAATGCCTCAAGGATCTTGAAGAACCAATGATGGATCAATATCAATATTTTTTGTATAATATGGGAACATAAAACCACCAATTACATAATGATAGATTGTAGCCAAATATTATGAAAAAAATTTATACTACAAGCAATATGATATGCAAGTACCTAAGCTAAGTGTTGATAATACAAATGGTGTTAGGTCAAATAGAAAATTTCCACCAATATTATTTCTATAAATGGATAATTATGTGGGTGATAACAAAAATTGTTGTGTTTACATTTGCATCCCTTTTAAGAGAAAGGGGAGTGTTTTAAATTGTTGAAGTTGTCTTCTTCCTCCCACAGTTATGGGATAATATGCCTATGTATAAGAAGTCAAAATCCCCACCCAATGGGTGAAATTCAATGATAGAAAGAGGGATATATAATGTCTTACTTTCTCCCAATACAAACATGCATTTTAAAAAGGAAATATGAGAAGGAAAAAAGGACATACATTATTCTTGATGTTTGTCCAACATATCCAATGGTTTTCACTTGACCTCGCTAATTAATCACCAACCTACAAAATCATCCAACAAAAAATACCTTTCTCATTCTTTCATAAAATGATAAATAGAAACTTGTATTATTAAATTCTTAATCTAATAGTCTTGAGAAAATTTAGATCCACAAAACCTCATTAACAGATGCAAAATATATCTATAAACACAAATAATTGAGGGAAAAAGAAGATATATATTTATTTATTGAAAGAGAGTAACAAAAATGCTGATTACATTGAGATTCACCATTGTAATCCTAGCTCCAAGACCCAATGTCATCCTCCTCGGTCTTAACTCCATCTCCATCAAACAAGCACGATATAAAACCATACCACGACAAGATAACCAAGTGACTGGCTAATAGTCCTCACCTAGGATCATATCACACTAATGATGATGCCCAACATTCAACAATGGTATCCACTCAAGAATAAGGATCCTTGCTACAAATCACAAGCATAAGGATGTTTTTGTATGGACCTCCATTCCTTGTCTTTGGTTGTCATAGTTATAGATTCTTAAGGAGCCAATAATAGGTTGCATGGCATGCAAAAAATAAAGATAAGATTCATGCATGATATTCATCCAAACCTTTTGGATTTCATAAACCAGATGTTCTTGTGAATTATTATGCTTTCCAAAAATTTGAATTATTATGTGAATATCCTTTTGCTAATTAAATTATTTGTGAGAAAATTCTTTGTGATTTGATAGTATATTTTGATATTCTTCATCCACCTTGGCCTATGGTGCCAAATAAAGGTGTTAAAAACACAAACATGAAGATATAAATGGAACTTATGGGAGGTCATTATCTCAAACAAGGTAAAAAACCATATTTTCGTAGTGATGGATACTTATAGAACATGTGAGGATCACAATTATTTCATCCCATATCTGATTGATGAATTCTTTGACTTCAAGATATTTGTGGATCCACACCTATTAGATGATAACTACAAGATAATGTATATTAAAGGATGCCAATACTTCAAATTCTAGCTCATAGATGGCATACTAGTTATGCAATATAATGTCGTGGTTTGAGATGAGAAGTGGTCACTTCCTGTTAATGTGTCACATTAGTTACTTGATGGTTATCTAGACTTATCTAGAGGGTAACCTCAACTGTAAAATACATAGGTAAAATAAATAAATAAAGGATTAGAAGCATATATTTCATTTTGGAAAAAAGGCATTGACAAGAGAAAACTAGGCTTTAGAAAGGGTTATATTATTGGAGATAATTCACACTCACCTAGTATATTTGTTCCTATGTTCTATGGTATAATTTGAGGGAACCACCTAGTCTCCCATGGTATGAGATATTCTCCCCTACATGACAATATTTTACCCTAGTCAAGGGTGCCACCTCCTCTTCAGTCACTATTCAGTTGTACTTCAGTTAGATTAATGGAGTTGATTCTTGCATGGAAACCTTGGAATTGTCACCAAGTGTTGCATGATCACCTTGGAATCATCACCAAGAGGGAAAATTTCACATGCATGAGGATAGGAAAGAACTACACATGTGAATGCATGATATTCTCTCCACACCACTTGTGTGAACTATTGTTGGCCCTTGACCAAGTATTGGAGATCCTTGGTCAAGTTTGGGACTTCAATAGCCTGTCAAAGTGGATATCGTGGGATCTTGGCCCCTTTTTAGGGCCTTTTTGGGTTATGGGGTTATGTAACAGGTATGGGATGGCAGCCCGTGGGTTTACCCACATTTAGGACCTTTTGTAAAGTATAAATAGATGTCTAGGCGAAGTAAGTTAGGAGAGTACAGAGGCATATATGTGATGTTGTGCTAAGTGCAAGTGATAGTTGTAAATGCTTCGTGCATATTGTGTTGATAACTTGCAAAGATAAGTGCTAGTGATTGTAAGAGAATGTGTAAAGGATTTGTGTTGTGGCCTAGATCGGGGAAGGAGGATCTAGTGAAGTGCACACAGATCTCCTGTCCTATGCGAAGTAGGATCTGATTTCTCTGTGCATGTAGAATATTGATAGAAGACAATAAATGAGAAGAAGAGTTGGTGGACATAGCCCCAAGTAGGGGGTGAACCACGTATATCTTGTGTTGTGGTTGCTTTGTGCTTTATGGTTGTCTTATTGTTTATGTGATTAATGCTTAGTGCACTGATAAATGATTAGATGAATCTGATATGATAGCTTAGTGCTGGATAATGTGAACGAATGATAGATTTGATATATGTTGATGTGCTTAGTGCTTGAATGTGTTAGATCTGGGTGAATAATGCACTACTATGTTATTTAGGGTTTATTTGCACTGTGAATAAAGGTTGAATACTAATGAACTATAAATTCTAAGTGCTATGTTAAGGTGTTATAATCATAGATTTGTGTCCCAGCTAAGGTTGTAGACACTAGATTCCTACAACCACCCCTGCCTCTACCTCGGGTGAGACTTCATCTGCTTCGCAGGTGTTGTCGAAAGGGCTGTTAGTTAGGGACTTTTTGGTATGTTGTTGAAGGGTTGAACCTTGGGTCTGCCCCTATGCCAACAAAGGGTTCCATTGCCAGGACCTAAAACTGTGATTGCTGGGAATTGAGGAAGAAGAAGCTCTGTGCGATGATCTTTGAAGAAGCTCTATGCAAAGGTCTCACCTAAAACTGTGAACTGAAGAAAAGAAAGCTCTATGCATAGATCTATTGCCCAGGTGCGCAGTATTCTACTTAACTTATGAAGCTCTGTGCTATGAAAAAAATATGATCTGAAGAAAAGAGGTAAGATCTGAAAGATTTGTGCTCTGACAAAGGTAAAAGTGAGAATTTTGTATTAAAGAGGTAAGATCTGAAATCTTTGTGCTTTATTAAAGGTAAGATAAGTGAATTTTTTTTTTTTGAAAGTATGGATCTAGGTATGTTTGATAAATTTTGTCCTAGCTTGAAAAGTAGAGCACAGTTAGAAGAAGGAAGATTTGATATGAGTAGATTTGATAAGACTAGTGAAAGATATGTTATTCCTATGCATAGAAAGAATGTTTGGACTAACAAATGGATACAGAATCCTAGAAAGAAATTTTTGCAGGTTAGCTACTACGATCCTAGTGCACAGTATAGGAAAGGTTGGGGATCATTTAAAATAAATCAAGGATTAACCCTCTGTTACAGTTGCAGAAGACCGGGGCATCTTGCTAAGGAATGCCCTGGTAGAAGACCTAGTTGCCTCTGTTGTAAAGATATGAACCATAAAGTTTTGGATTTCCCTAGAATGATTGCTAAGGTTGAAAAAATGAATATGAGACAAGAAAACCCTAAGGAAGGTCAAAAAACTAAGACCATGGCAGAACCCCGGAAAGAATCAGAGAATGTATTGCTACAGATGAAGGAAACCCTGAATGATCAAAATAATGTCAACTTATCCGAGATCTTCAAATAAAAAGAGTACATAGAAATAAGAATATGAGACTTCGACATTGACTATGTTCCAGATGAGGAAACATAGGTGAATATCATGACATAAAGAACTTGGGAAATTTTAGGAAAGCCTACTATGAGTCCTTCATTAGGAGGAATAATATTATTTAGAGGAAATCTCATAAACCTATGTGGAAGAATTACCTAGATATCTATGAGTGCTCATAGAACTTTGACAGAGGAAGATTTTGAGGTTTTTAAATTCATTGAGAACGTCACATTTTCTATGTTACTAGGAAAAAATTGGATGGAGAAAGATCAGACTGGAAGAAAAGAAGCAGAAGCCCTAGAATAGAAGAAGCAAGAATTAAAAAATTTCATGACTAGGAAGATAGTGCACTTGATCAAAGAACAAAAGAACAAATTGAAGTTGTTCAGAACCAGAAACTTGGATGTCAAAGTTGAAAGAACACAAGAAGACTCAATGAAGAGTGAAGCATCTACGCTAGACAAAGAAAAAGTATTTCCCTTGAACCCTATGAAATAATCTCAACAAAGAGAAGTTACTATGCCAAAAGGAGACAAGAATTAGAATGAAAAGAGGAACATCAAGACAAAGATCATAGGGAAGAAGGATAGAAAGCTCAGTAAGAAGAGAGAAAAGATCGAAAATTTACAGAAGGTTCCAGAGGGAACTTCGTAGAAAGAAAATTTTCAAAACTGGAACTTCGTCGGGATATCATAATAGCACAACATGGAACTTCACCATGGCAAAGCAATATAACCATTGAAGGAACTATGACCATTAGCTGAACAATTAGAACAACAATTATGACTAGAAAGCTCGCCATCGAACCATTGGGACCACGCCACAATGGACCGAACTGCATTGATGAAGGCCTCTTGTCCATTGTAGTGATCTGTTACATCGTTGTCTACTTATTCTGTCAATTGTTGCACTGAGAACACTTTTTCAAATTGTATCTGAGAGAATTCATTGCTATCACACCGTTTGCTAAGATTGACACATGTTCTATTGCATTTTGTATT
Source organism: Picea glauca (assembly GCA_000966675.3). Classification (NCBI taxonomy): domain Eukaryota; kingdom Viridiplantae; phylum Streptophyta; class Pinopsida; order Pinales; family Pinaceae; genus Picea; species Picea glauca. Next base: position 1,139,512 of record JZKD02S2047823.1, read on the forward strand.
CATTTATTGACCTAAGTTATCTGATCTTGAGCATGTATGTCAGACAAACTCAGCGCTGTGGAGAAATCATTTGAAGAAGTTTTAATTGACCTGATGGCTGAGAAAGTGATTTTCACAGTAATTCAGGCCGCATTGACATGAGGAGTGCAAGCCTCCTCGTCAACTACTTGCAGATCCGGACCATCCCAAGTTGCAGCAAAGAAGAGAACCAAGCATCGATATGACTTGGAAAACACAAAGCTAATCCCAACTATCCTACCCGACTACATCTCGCCTCTGGCCAGCACGGTGATTCGTGACAGTGTCCTGGGATAATTTGATTACACCCTGGTTACTGCGTACCTCCCGAAGGGGATACGTGCAGTTAGAGCGCAACAAGATAAGATCGTGACATTGAATTTCAACAAATTCAACCTAGGGGACCACAAGAATCATAGTATTCTCCCTCCGCACATGTATCTGACTAAGACAAAGGGAAAGAACTCGAAGATAATCCCCCATCCATGGCCTATGAACCTCGCATAGTCCGACATCCTGAATGTGATGAAGATTCCACATTTTGGTAGACACCAGGAGGTTAACGCGTGTGTGAAGCTCTTGCTGTCGTGTTACCATGGAGGCTATCTATAGCTAGATAGACACATCACAGTCGATCCGACGTTGATCCATAGGATCACCAGATTGAGCATGCAGGGACCCAATCCACAAGACTTCTACCTAGGAAGGATTCATACCATGCCCCGGCATACATAATTAAAGATACGTATGGTGATGTAGAAAAGGGGATGCGAGGCTACAAGGTGTCTTCCATCTAGAATGACACAGTGCGTCTAGCCTTCCAGCTGATCACAGGAAAGCTAGTGAGGAAGAACAAACCTACACAGGTCACAGGATTCGTTGTTGACCTCACCAGGAAGTGTGTAGAAGGACTCCAGATGAACTGGGCGAGGTACTTGGTCAACTAGTTAGAGTTATATTGTCGTAAAGCTCAGGATCAAGGCTATGAGTTCCACTTTAGCTGGCTCCTGATCCTCATCACATTTGCTTCTTGGGAGATGTTGGAAGGTGTGACCTTCCCAGACATTGATTCGTTTGAGCCACTCACTGTGAAGTTTTCCACGCTCTGGTACTCAAGTGATATGGGAAAACAATGGCAGTCGAACACGGTCTTTCACATGTACTATCTGTTGAAAAGTCAACAAGAAACATGTGTCTAATTTACTTTTCCCTTAAATAAATTGGACAATAAATATTAATCTATCATTTCATTCATAACTAAGTGAGTTGGATTTGTAACAGAATTATAAGTGTAGTTAAGTGAGTTAAGATCAGTTGTACTAGTTGTAACTAAACATGCACTAGTGAGAGTTCAGTAAATCAGTGAACTCACATGCAACTGAAGATTCACCACGGTTAACTACATGCATGTCAGATATAGTGGAGACCCAGTTGAGATAACAAGTGAAAGGGACAGTTTGGCTATCAATTGTGATTTGATCACACATGCAGTGGATATCCTTATGAGCATGTGCAAACTAGGAAATTTGTAATTCATTGTGAGAATTCGAATTGCAGAGATTGTGCAGAGGAGGCAAGCTATCTGGACATAGGAATTGGCACATGTATTTGCTGATTTGTGTATGACAGTGTGAAACGATTGTATTGTACTGAGAGCTCTTGGATTAGAGTTTTGTATGAGATTGTTTCATGATTCATGATATACATAATATATGATAGTGGGGTTTTTAAATTTATGCTTTTCCGATAAAACTTATGTGTTGTGTGTTCTTGATATTTCACTTTGTGATTGTGGTTTAATTTTCCACAAGACTAATAGTAGAATCGATTATGTATTTAACATTGGCGTATAATTGTTAGATCAGGAGAATCGAAGGAATACTTAATTTGTATCAAAATCACCTACATGGGATCAAAGCCACGGAGGCCATGAAGTCACGAAAGTGAGGTGCAAACATAATTTCATTCTTGTAGGTCCCATCTCTAGCAGGGTGCGAACTTTAGTACTATAGACTACGCTCAATTTTCAAAGAAGAAATTATTGCACCCTAGACAAAGGAAGGGTGCGAACTTCAAGGTGATTCTCGCAGGCTGCTTAAGAGAGAAGTGCGAACTCCCCTCACCCTACAGTGAAGCAGAGTGCAAACTTCCCAGGCAAGTTCACAGGCTGCATACACGCAGGATGCAAACTCCCCTCACCCTACAGTGAAGCAGGGTGCGAACTTCCCAGGAACGTTTGCAGGCTACACATAGGTAGGGTGTGAACTTCCCTTAGGCTACTCTCTGGTGGGGTGTGAACCTCCCAAGGAAGAGGGATTGCAGCAGTTGAGTTTTGGTGGCTGGATAACATTCGAATTTGCAAGATTTTCTTGGTGCGACAGCTGATTCAAGATCGAAAATGTCTTTCAATGGCTTGAGGTTGGAGTATGCACTCAAGGGAAGCTCTAACTACATTGCTTGGAAGGACAGGATGGAAGCAGTGCTCAAAGACAATGGCTTGAAGGGTTACATTGACAACGATGTTCCTAAGTCGTATGCGACAAATACTACAAATATTGATGCATGGAAAAAGAAAGTGGCGAAGGCGAGGAGGATTTTGTTGGAGGGAGTACGAGACCACATTGTCTCAAGTCTTCATGGGAAAGCCACACCACATGCAATGTGGAAGATTTTGACAAATCTGTTCCAAGACAGTAGTGACCATAGGAAATTGGTGCTCAAAGATACACTCAGGAAGATCAAGATGGAGAAGGGCGACACCATTACAAAATATCTCACGAAGTTTGTCCAATGTCGGGATGAGCTTGGAAGTGTGAGAATAACAGTCGCTACTGATGATTTGGTGAGCTTGGCGCTCCTAGGGCTTCCTAAGAGTTGGCACAGTTATCAAGACTCTGTGAATGGAAGCGAAAAATTGTCAGATTGGGAATGAGTGTGGTCGAATCTAGTGCAAGAGGAGTTCAGGTAGAACACCAGAGATGGATATTTATCAAAGCATGATGATGAAGATGATTGTGCTTTGAATGCTAAGGCAAGGAAAGGGAAAGGGAAGAAATTCCATCCAAAATCCAAGTCTAAAGTCAAGAAGCTGGATTTGTCCAAAGTGAAGTGTTTTCACTATCACGAACATGGGCATCTCACTACTAACTTTCCACTAAAGAATAAGAACAAGACGGTTGCTAGAGCTGCAACTGGTGAGGCTCTTGTCTCACAATTTGAACTTGATTTCACTTTGATCACATGCATGGCTTCAAGTGCATCAGGATCGATGTGGTATTTGGATAGTGGCACTTCCTTCCACATGATAGGAGATAAAGAGTCTTTCATTGACTTGGAGGAGAAAGATCTCAGAATGCATATAGAGATGGGCGACAATGGACGATACAACGTAATTGGTATTGGTACCATTACCTTTCAGAGGGAGTCAAGTAAACCATTTCAATTGAAAAATGTTATGCATGTTCCAGGTCTGAAGAAAAACTTTGTCTCAGTTGCAATGTTGGAGGACAGAGGCTATGATGTTGTTTTTAGCAGTGGTAAATCCTACCTACGACATAAGGCAATAGGTCAAGTCAAGAGGATAGGGATTCGAGTTAAGAATCTCTACATGCTGGAGGTAGATGGCTACAGTGACATGATAGGCAAGGCAGAAAAAGTGGTGATCTGGGATGAGGGCGAATTATGGCATAGGAGATTGGGCCATCTTCATCATGGAGCCTTGAAGATCATGCAACAAATATCTATTGGACTTCCAAGGGGAACACTTGCTCAGTTAGATCAGTGCAAGTGGTGCACCCTAGGGAAGTATGTAAAGTCCACCTTTCATGAAAAGGAGAACCATGCTTTGGTGATCCTGGAGATAATTCACACGGATGTGTGTGGACCATTCTCGGTTGCTTCTAAAGAAAAACATAGGTATTATGTTATTTTTGTTGATGACTTTTCTCGTAAATGCTCGATATTCTTCATGCAGAAGAAGGATTTAAGGAGCGATAATGGTGGAGAATACATCTCTAATGAATTCAAAGACTTCTTCAGCAGAGAAGGAATTTGAAGAGAACTCATAGCGCCTCATAACCCACAGCAAAATGGGGCTGTGGAGAGAAAGAACAGAACGATCATGGGTTCAGCATGAGCGATGTTGCATGATCAGGGCCTACTAATGCATTTGTGGGAAGAAGCATGCAATACTGTGGTTTATGTGTAGAACCGTTGTCGTCATAGAGTACTTGGCATGAGTACACCTGAAGAAGCTTTTACTGGTAATAAACTTGATGTTTCTCATTTTAAAAATTTTGTCTCATTTGTTTATGTGCATGTGACCAAGGATGCCAGGAAGAAGCTGGAACTGACTGCTAAAGTTGGGATATTTGTGGGGTACACAGAAACACCTCATAATTCTCGTGTGTATTTTCTAAATAGTGAGATGATTGTTATGCAACGGGATATAAAATTTGATGAGGGGAAAGCCATGCGGTTGTCACTTGAGAGGGAGCTAGACTTGCATGTAGAAGAGGAACTATTGGTTCCCAATGATGAGTCTCAAGATGTGGATTAGCCACATGAAGAGGTTCATGGAGTGGAGGAAACCACTCAAGCAGAGCCATCCATCAGAAATGGAAAAAAGTGCACCATGGAAGCCGACATATTGAGACTAGATGTTGCACAGAATGTAGGAGCCCCTACTTCACAGCGTAGATAGAGACAGTATCCTGATCAATTTGCTGGATACATGGCTCTCATGAGAAAATGTATTGTGACTGAACCATCTTCCTTTTAGGAAGTAGTGCAGGACCCCACTTGGGTTGATGCTATGGTAGAGGAGTATGACTCCATTGTCAAAAATAGTGCATGGGAAATTGTCATAAGACCGGTCGATAAATCAGTGGTAGGTTTGAGATGGATCTATAAGGTAAAGCAAGCTGCTGATGGGAATGTGGAGAAATACAAGGCTAGGTTTGTGGCCCAGGGCTTCTCACAAATCGACGGGATAGATTATGATGAGACCTTTGTACCTATCACAAGGTACTCTTCCATAAGATCCATCCTTGCACTCTCAACACAGATGGGCTGGCACATTCATCATATGGATGTAAAAACTGCATTCCTCAATGGGGTCATTAAGGAAGAAGTGTACATTGAACAACCATAAGGTTTTGAGACCTTTTATAGAGAGTCGCATGTGTGCAGACTCAAGAGAGAACTATATGGGCTAAAGAAAGCACCCCATGCTTGGTACACTCAGATAGACAACTATTTCATCGGATTTGGCTTCACCAAAAGTGAAGTAGATGCAAACCTATACCAAATTGTGGTGGGGGGTAAGCTTTTAATCATTTTTCTTTATGTCGATGATTTAATCTTGACTGGTGATGAGCAGTTGATACACTCATGTAAGGAGGACCTTGCAAAGGAGTTAGAGATGAAGGATTTGGGCCTTCTTCATTATTTTCTTGGATTGGAAATATGGCAGCAAGATGGTAAACTTTTTGTGTCTCAAGGAAAGTATGCAAGGGAGATACTGCGTAAGTTTCACATGGAGGGCTGCAAACCCATGGATACTCCTCTTCTAGGAAACTAGAGGAACGAGGATGCTACTTCTGGAGAGGTAGTGGATGCTACTGTCTATCGATAGTTAGTGGGTTCACTAATGTACTTAGTGAACACAAGATCGAACATTTTCTACGTGGTTAACCAACTAAGTCAAGCGATGGTTAAGCCTACCAAACTCTTTTGGAAGGCGGGTAAGCATGTCCTAAGATATCTGAAGGGCACATCTGAGTATGGATTATGGTACAAATAGATGGATGAGGTGAAGTTGCATGGCTTCATGGATGCAGATTGGGTAGGCAGCCCAACGGACAAAAAGAGCACATTACGGGGGATCTTTAGTATCGGATCTCCAGTTGTTTCTTGGTACAACAGGAAACAGAGATCCGTGGCACTCAGTTCAGTGGAAGTGGACTACATGGCAGCGAGTCAAGCTTCATGTGAGGCTATCTGGATGAGAAAGATATTGGTTGGTTTGTTTGGTTATCATTTATATCCGACAGTGATTTATTGTGATAATCAGAGTTACATTAAACTCTCGATTAATCCTGTGTTTCATGACAGATCTAAGCATATAGATATCTGGTATCATCATCTTAGAGATTGTGTGCAGCAGAAGATCATGTTGCTTCAGTACATTCCTATGGAAGATCAAGATGCAGACATTCTGACGAAGGTGCTCACCAGGAGAAAATTCGAATATCATAGAGACATGATTGGGGTGAAGGATAATCCCTTTCTTGTTGAGAGGGAGTGTTGAAAAGTCAAAAAGAAACATGTGTCTAATTTATTTTTCCCTTAAATAAATTGGACAATAAATATTAATCTATTATTTCATTCATAACTAAGTGAATTGGTTTTGTAACAGAATTATAAGTGTAGTTAAGTGAGTTAAGATCAGTTGTACTAGTTGTAACTAAACATGCACTAGTGAGAGTTTAGTAAATTAGTGAACTCACATGTAACTGAAGATTCACCACGGTTAACTACATGCATGTCAGATACAATGGAGACCTAGTTGAGATAACAGGTGAAAGGGACAGTTTGGCTATCAGTTGTGATTTGATCACACATGCAGTGGATATGCTTATGAGCATGTGCAAACTAGGCAATTTGTAATTCATTGTGAGAATTCGAATTGCAGAGATTGTGCAGAGGAGGCAAGCTATATGAACACAGGAATTGGCACATGTATTTGTTGATTTGTGTATGACAGTCTGAAATGATTGTATTGTACTGAGAGCTCTTGGATTAGATTTTTGTATGAGATTGTTTCATGATTCATGATATACATAATATATGATAGTGGAGTTTTTAGCTTTACGCTTTCCCAGTAAAACTTTTGTGTTGTGTGTTCTTGATATTTCACTTTGTGATTGTGGTTGTGATCGTGGTTTAATTTTCCACAAGAATAATAGTAGAAGTGATTCTTTATTTAACAGTGGTGTATAATTGTTATATCAGGAGAATCGCAGGAATACTTAATTTGTATTGAAATTTCTACACTATCTCCAGTTAAAGAGGGCTATTGGAGTTGTCCCTCACATGACGTTGAACACCCTGCACCGGTTCAGACTCCTCATGAAGTTTCACACAGATTGGCACTTCATTTATATCATTACATGCACAGATGAGCATAAAGAAGAGCTTTAGTCATACTACAAGCTCATAGAGGAGGACCTCGAAGAGATAACCAAGGACTGGTCTACAGAGCTCGTTATCCCTATTGACCCCACAAAATTGTCCGACCCACTAATTGGTAGCTCAGAGACCACTGACGAAGAGAAGGATACGCCTGGACCTAGCAGAAGAAAGAAGACTGAAGACGTACAAAACCTAAGCAGTGCATTGGAAGAAACTGCCTTAGAGTCACCTAGTCGAGGAGGTGATGACGAAGAAAATCAAGAAGAGATCAATGGAAAAGAAGAAAAGCAGAATCAAGGTGAAGTAACATTGCCTGAGGATCCCGTGGATGAGATTGGTCCCTCTAAGAAAATGAAGGTTTCTCCCAAGAAACCTGCTTCCCAAAAGAAATCCAGAGCTACCTTGACTAAGATGCAGACTGTGATCATGATCGATGACTTTGACTTCATCATCACAGCCGTATCAGATGCTTCATAGGAGATTATGCAGAACCGTGAAGCCAAGAAAGAATCCATGTATGATAAAATTGAGGCAGAACTTAGATGGGTACAACAAGCCCTTCACTCCAGCCGCACAGTTTCCACTGTGCCCCTACCATCAAAAGAACTAGAGTTAGGAGATGAGCCTGCCCAACTCCACAGACTAATTGATGCGACCAAAGCTCACCTTCGTCAAGTACAAGAAGAGAAATAACAGGCCAAAGTGGCTCTAAAACAAGCACAAGATGAAATGGTAGAGAAACGTCGACTTGCACAAAAGGAGAAGGATGATATTCAAATCAACTTTGAAGAAGAGAGAGTGCAGATCAAGCAATAAAAAAAGTGGTTGCTCATAGAATAGCTCAGAGTCAAAGAAGCAGTCGACAGATAACTTCGCTTTGTGATGGGCTTAGAGCCAAAGGCAAAAGACCCAGTGGAGCATCAAGTAGAAAAGCTTGCAGAAGCCATCCAACAATGTCAACAAAGAAGATCATACTTAGAGCTACAGACAGTGCCAATCACTCTGTAGGATGTGTGAGACAAAAGAGAAACCACTGCCCAAAGCACAGTTGAAAGGATCATAACTTTAGCCCTGGAATGTAAACAAATAAGAATTCACAGTGCGTAGACATATGAGAGACTTATTGAAGACCCTAAATTAAAGGAACTGGAGTCATAGCTCCAAGAGGAAAAGAAGAAAGCAGCAACAGTACAGGCGCAGTTGAATCCCCTATTAGCAGTTGAAAGGATGAAGCGATCGCAGGAACAACGCACTTCCCAACAACAAGTCCAAACCATAGAGAGAAAAGTCATGGAAGTGACTCAGAGGCTCCAACTAGCCTAGGATTTAGCATGCAAACTATTTGAAGAGATTGAAGGTCGTGGACCAGAGCTGGAACAAGTAGTCACTACAATTGAAAAATGCTTAGAGGGACCTGTGAATGAAGAAGTTATCCAAGAGTTCGTCAATCAGGAGGCCTTGGAACAACAACAGGTCGAAGCAACTCGAGGCTTTTGAAGCAGAGCTACCAAGATCAGAGTGGCTCGGGATGAGTCACAGGTGAGTTTTGGGGGCATGTTGGCCCTTGACCAAGTCTTGGAGATCCTTGGTCAATTTTGGGTCTTCAATAGCCTGTTGAAGAAGATCATGTTGAAAAGTCAACAAGAAATGTGTGTCTAATTTACTTTTGCCTTAAATAAATTGGACAATAAATATTAATCTATTATCTCATAATTACTTGAAATAAACAACTTAAATGGAAAATCAGTTAACTATGGGAAATTTGATTTCAAAGGTTGACTGGTGGGACACGAAAGTTGAATTAGTTGTAACTATGTGACTTGAAGTTGTAACAGAGTTATAAGTGTAGTTATGCGAGTTGTGAAGTAGTTTAACTCAATTAAGTGAGTTAAGCTCAGTTGTACTTGTTGTAACTAAACTTACACTAGTGAGATTTCATTGAGTTAATTATTAATTAATTCACAATCAGTGATCTCACATGCAACTGAAGATTTACCACTATTAACTATATGCATGTCAGATCCAGTGAAGACCCAGTTGAGATAACAGGTGAAAGGGACATTTTGGCTATCAGTTGTGATTTGAGTGAAGTGCACTCATGCAATCACACACACAGTGGATGTTCCCATGAGAAATTCACAGCCTAGGCAAGAGGAATTCGAATCATTTGTAGGTTTTCGATTAGCAAGGATTGTGCAGAGGAGGCAGGTTGTCTAGAGGTAGAGAATTGGCACATGTATTTGCTGATTTTTGTATGACAATGTGAGACAATTGTATTGTACTGAGAGCTCTTGGATTAGATTTTTGTATGATATTGTTTCATGATGCATTATATACATAATATATGATAGTGGGGTTTTTAGCTTTATGCTTTCCCGGTAAAAACACTTGTGTTATGTGTGATTGATCTTTCTTCTTGATATTGCAATTGGCAATTGTGTTTTAAATTCCGCAAGAATATTTGTAGAAGTGATTATGTATTTAACAGTCACATATAATTGTTAGATCAGGAGAATCCAGGCAATACATAATTTGCATTAAAATTTCTACATGGTATCAGAGCACAGGAGATTGCAGAAGCTGAGTTTGTGATTGGATAGAATTCGAATTTGCATAAAGACTTTCTTGGTGCTATAGCTGATTCAAGATCAAAATGGATTTCAATGGCTTGAGGTAGGAGTATGCACTCGAGGGTAGCTCAAACTACATTTCTTGGAAGGACAGGATGGAGGCAGTACTCAAAGACAATGGCTTGAAGGAATTCATTGACAAAGATTTTCCTAAGCCAGATGTTGTAGACGCTACAAATCTTGATGCATGGAAAAAGAAAGTGGCAAAGGCGAGGAGGATTCTATTGGAGGGAGTACGAGACCACATTGTCTCTATCCTCCATGGGAAATCCACACCACATGAAATGTGGAAGACTTTGACGGATCTATTCCAAAACAACAACGACCATAGGAAATTGGCGCTCAAAGATAAACTTAGGAAGATCAAGATGGGGAAGGGCGTCTCCATTCCAAAATATCTCATGAAGTTTGTCTAGTGTCGGGATGAGCTGGGGAGTGTGGGAATAATAGTCGTTGATGATGATTTGGTGAGCTTGGAACTCCTAGGACTTCCCAAGAGTTGGCACAGTTATCAAGACTCTGTCAATGGAAGTGAAAAATTTCCAGATTGGGAATGACTATGGTCGAATCTAGTGCACGACGAGTTCAAGCGGAACACCAGAGATGGATCTTCATCAAAGCATGATGATGAAGAGGATTTTTGTTTGGATGCCAAGGAAAAGAAAGGGAAGGGGAAGAAATTCCATTCAAAATCCGAGTCTAAAAGCAAGAAGCTGGATTTGTCCAAAGTGAAGTGTTTTCACTGTCACTAACATGGGCATCTCGCTACTAACTATCCACAGAAGAAGAAGAAAAATAAGGCTGTTGGATCTGCAGCTGGTGAGGCCCTTGCCTCACAATTTGAACTTGACTTCTCCTTGATCACATGCATGGCTTCAAGTGAATTGGGATAGGTGTGGTATTTGGATAGTGGTGCTTCCTTCCACATGACGGGAGATAAGGATCTTTTCAGTGACTTGGAGGAGAAAGATCTCAAAATGAATATAGAGATGGGCAACGATGAACGATACAGTGCGACTAGAATTGGTTCCATTACCTTTCAGAGTGATTCAGGTAAACCATTTCAATTGAAAAATGTTATGCATGTTCCAGGTCTGAAGAAAAACTTGGTCTCGGTTGCAATGTTGGAGGATAGAGGCTATGACATTGTTTTCAACGGTGGAAAATCTTTTCCGTGACATAAAACAACGGGTCAAGTCAAGAGGATAGGGATTCGAGTTAAAAATATCTACATGCTCGAGGTAGATGTCTCTGCTTCCATGATGGGCAAGGCAAAAAAAGTGGTGAGCCAGGATGAGGGCGAATTATGGCATAGGCGATTGGGCCATCTTCATCACGGAGCCTTGAAGATCATGAAACAAATATCTACTGGACTTCCAATGGGAACACTTGCTCAGTTAGATTAGTGAAAGGGTTGCATGATGGGGAAGTATGTAAATTCCACCTTTCATGAAAAGGAGAATCGTGCTTCAGTGATTCTAGAGAGAGTTCACACAGACCTATGTGGACCATTCTTAGTTGCTTCAACAACAAAACATAAGTATTATGTTATTTTTGTTGATGAATTTTCTCGTAAATGTTGGATCTTCTTCATGCAGAAGAAGGATCAAACATTCTCAAAGTTTTGTGAGTTTAAAGCATTGGTGGAGAAAGATTTGGGGAAGTAAGTGAAGGCTCTGAGGAGCGATAATGGTGGAGTATACATCTCTAACGATATCAAAGACTTATGCAACAAATAATGAATTCGAAGAGAACTCATAGCACCTCATAAATCACAGCAAAATCGGGTCATGGAGAGGAAGAAGAGAACGATCGTGGGTGCAACATGAGCAATGTTGCATGATCAGGGCCTACCAATGCATTTGTGGGTGGAAGAATGGAACACTGCGGTTTATGTGCAAAACCGTTGTCCTCATAGAGTACTTGGCATGAGTACACCTGAAGAAGATTTCACTGGTAAGAAACTTGATGTTTCTCATTTTAAGATTTTTGGCTCATCTGTTTATGTGCATGTGACCAAGAACGTGAGGAAGAAGCTGGAGCCGACTGTTAAAGTTGGGATATTTGTGGGGTACATAGAAACACCCCATAATTATCGTGTGTATTTTCCTAACAATAAGATGACTATTATGCGATAGGATATAAAATTTGATGAGGGGTAAGACATGCAGTTTTCGCTTGAGAGGGAACTAGACTTGCATGTAGAGGAGGAACTACTGGTTCCCAAAGACTAGTATCAAGATGTGGATCAGCCACATGAGGACGTTCATGGAGTGGAGGAAGCCACTCATGCATAGACATCCATCAGAAATGGAATAAATTGTACCATGGAAGCTGATAGATTGAGACTAGATATTGCACAGAATGTAGGAGCCCCTACTTCACAGCACAGACAGAGACAGTCTACTGATCGATTTACTAGATACATGGCTCTCATGAGAAAATGTATTGTGACTGAACCATCTTCCTTTCAGGAATCAGTGCAAGATCCCACTTGGGTTGATGCAATTGTGGAGGAGTATGACTCCATTATCCAAAATAGTGCATGGGAAATTGTCCCAAGACCAGTCGACAAATCAGTGCTAGTTTTGATATTGATCTACAAGGGTAAGCTCTTAATCATTGTTATTTATGTTGATGATTTAATATTGACTGGTGAGGAGTAGCTGATACACTCATGCAAGGAGGAACTTTCAAAGGAGTTCGAGATGAAGGATATGGGTCTTCTTCATTAATTCCTTGGATTGGAAATATGGCAGGAAGATGGTGAGATTTTTGTGTCTCAAGGCAAGTATGCAAGGGAGATACTAGGTAAGTTTCACATGGAGGAATGCAAACCCATGGATACTCCTCTTCTAGGAAACTAGAAAAAAGATGATGCTACTTCTTGGGAGGTAGTGGATGCTATTGTCTATCGATAGTTAGTGGGTTCACTAATGTATCTAGTGAACACGAGACCAAACATTTTCTATGTGGTTAACCAGCTGAATCAAGCGATTGTTAAGCCTACCAAGCTCTTTTGGAAGGTGGGTAAGCATGTATTGAGATACCTGGGGGTCACATCTGAGTATGGATTATGGTACAGGCAGATGGATGATGTGAATTTGCATGACTTCATGCATTCATATTGAGTGGGAAGCCCAATGGACAAAAAGAGCACATCAGGGGGGATCTTTAGTATCGTATCTACAGTTGTTTCTTGGTACAGTAGGAAACAAAGATTCATGGAACTTAGTTCAGCTGAAGCAGAATACATGGCAGTGAGTCAAGCTGCATGTGAGGCTATCTAGATGAGAAAGATCTTGGTTGGCTTGTTTGGTTCTCCTTTAGATCCGATAGTGATTCATTGTGATAATGATAGTTTCATTAAACTCTCGATTAATCTTGTTTTTCATGATAGATCTAAGCATATAGATATCCGGTATCATCATCTCAGAGATTGTGTGCAACGAAAGATCATGTTGCTTCAGTACATTCCTACAAAAGATCAAGATGCAGACATTCTGATGAAGGCGCTCACCAGGAGAAAATTCGAATACCATAGAGACAGGATTGGGGTGAAGGATAATCCCTTTCTTGTTGAGAGGGAGTGTTGAAAAGTCAATAAGAAATGTGTGTCTAATTTTTTTCCCCTTAAATAAATTAGACAATAAATATAAATCTATTATCTCATAATTACTTGAAATAATTAACTGAAATGGAAAATCAGTTAACTATGGGAAATTCGAGTTCAAAGGTTGACTCGTGGGACATGGAACTTGAATTAGTTGTAACAGAGTTATAAGTGTAGTTATGTGAGTTGTGAAGTATTTTAACTCAGTTAAGTGAGTTAAGCTCAGTTGTACTAGTTGTAACTGAACTTACACTAGTGAGAATTCAATGAATTAATTATTAATTAATTCACAATCAGTGATATCACATGCAACTGAAGATTTACCACTATTAACTACATGCATGTCAGATCCAATGGAGACCCAGTTGAGATAACAAGTGAAAGGGACAGTTTGGATATCATTTGTGATTTGAGTGAAGGGCACTCGTTCAATCACACACACAGTGGATGCACCCATGATCAATGCATAGCCCAGGCAAAAGGAATTCGAATCATTTGCAGGTTTTGCATTAGTAGGGATTGCACAGAGGAGGCATGCTGTCTGGAGGCAGAGAATTGGCACATGCATTTGCTGATTTTTGTATGACAGTGTGAGATGATTGTATTGTACTAAGAGCTCTTGGATTAGAGTTGTGTATGAGATTGTTTCATGATCCATGATATACATAATATATGATGGTGGGGTTTTTAGCTTTATTATTTCCAAGTAAAAACACCTGTGTTATATGTGATTGATCTTTCTTCTTGATATTTCAATTGGCGATCATGTTTTAAATTCCACAAGAATATTTGGAGAAGTGATTATGTATTTAACAGTGGCATATAATTGTTAGATCAAGAGAATCCAAGCAATACATAATTTGTATTAAAATTTCTACAGAGCGCAAGTCGAAGTGGAGATCGCGGTATCTTGGCCCCTTTTTAGGGACTTTTTGGGTTTTGGGCTGATGTAACAAGTATGGGATGTCGTCCTGTGGGTTTACCCACATTTAGGACCTTTTTGTAAAGCATAAATAGATGTCTTGGCGGAGTAAGTTAGGAGAGTACGGAGGCATCTATGTGATGTTGTTCTAAGTGAAAGTGATAGTTATAAATGCTTCGTGCATATTGTGTTGAGAACTTGCAAAGCTAAGTGCAAGTGACTGTAAGAGACTGTGTAAAGGCTTTGTGTTGTGACCTAGATTGGGGAAGGAGGATCTAGCAAAGTGTGCACAGATCTCCTGTACTATGTGGAGTAGGATCTGATTGCTCTGTGCATGTAGAAGATTGATAGAAGACAATAAAAGAGAAGAAGATTTGGTGGATGTAGCCCCAGGCAGGGGGTGAACCATGTATATCATGTGTTGTGGTTGCTTAGTGCTTTATGGTTGTCTTATTGTTTATGTGACTAATGCTTAGTTCACTGACAGATGCTTAGATGAATCTGATATGATAGCTTAGTGTTGGATAATGTGAATGAATGTTAGATATGATCTATGTTGACGTGCTTAGTGCTTGAATGTGTTAGATCTAGGTGACTATTGTGCTACTCTATTATTTAGGGTTTATCTGCACTATGAATAAAGGATGAATACTAATGAACTATAAATGCTAAGTGCTATGTTAAGGTGTTACAATCACATATCTGTGTCCCATCTAAGGTTGTAAACACTGGAGTCCTGCAACCACCCCTGCCTCTACCTCGGGTGAGACTTCATCTGCTTCGCAGGTGTTGCCGAAAGGGACGGTAGTTATGGTTTTGTTGGTGCATTGTTCAAGCGTTGAATCCTGGGTCCTCCCCTATGCCAACAACTACTTAATTGATGACTTCATGGTTTATTAACTAGGACTAGGTGGTAGTTTACTCAAGTTTCTGTTAGTGCATGTTCACATGATCTCTGGAATCTCAACTATGGTGATTTATCGCTTCATGTACCTTATATGTATTGTAAATTATTCACTCTTTGATTGTGGAATACAATGATTTCATTCTTTCTCCATTATTCTCTCAACTTTGCAAGTTTGATTTTCATTGTTGATAGCTATATTCTCTATGCAATTTTCACTCCAATTTCACATGGTCTTAGAGCTCGCATGTGCTAGGAAAAATGAGAAAAAAATCTCTCTTGTGGATATAGAAGATTGGAGCGACCATAGAGGATGGATTTTTTGTCAATAGTGATTCTAACCCCATACTACCACTTTGAATGGAAGCCAAAGATTATTATTCTTATCAAAATAAAATGTTTGTATCGAATCACTATGGGAACTAAAACAGATCCCAATTCCACTGATGAGAAATCTCATTTTCTCAACAGACAGGATATGGATTTCAGACTTATATGCTTGTCTATTTCTCTTGAATTACTATTCCATGTTGAATCATTAACAACTCCAAATGAAGTATGGAACAAATCAAAGGTCATATTCAGGAAAAATGATGATCATGAAGAATTCATGTTGGAGAATACCAAAGAAAATCCCGGAGAGAATACACCAGAAGAACAGGCTTCTCGACTTCCTCCTAAAGAGGATTTCAGACATAATACATACTATCATCCAGATCATATTTCTGATTTGATTTATTAAATTAATTCGAAAGTAAATTAACATACATATGCCGATCTTTTTATCCCCATTTTGTGGGATAACTAAGGAGATCATGTCTCGAGGCCCTCGAGTTACAGGTATGGAGTTTCGAGAGATCACATGACTAGCAATTTCCACTTGCTGGAAGCCTGCTCTATCACCACATTTTGTATCCTTCGTTAGCACATCCACCACACCAACTAGCTTTTGGAAAGCGCATGGGTCTTACTCCATGCAGTACAAGTCAAGTATTGTGGCAGGTAATCACCATAATATTTGATGCATTTAAGCATGTTGTATTGAATATGATTTTGATTATAGAATGTTTGCTTGGGCATTATGATTTTTAACCTATTTCACCTTGGTGAGTATCATCGATTTCCTAGTAAGTGGCCAAATTTTGGGGAAGGGTGAAAATAAGGGTCTCTTGAGGGGTCATCGTACCATTCTTGACCATAATTATTACTTTCCTCTCATTGAATTCCCATCACATTACCTTCTTCTAGACCCTTTGACTTTATTGACCCAAGAAGGCCATGTACCTCATTTAATGGGAAGAAGGGGTTGAAGGACCAGGGGGATGGTGGATGGAAAAAGATAAAATCCTAAAATATAAACCTTCCAGATGCTCTCCTAGACAGGTCTTGAGAATTATGAACTACTTGTCTTAAAAATTGAAGGTCTCCAAAAGATCAAACACATAATAAATATTGTGCTTGAATGAAAGACTAACACTAGTGTGTTATAACTCTTTGATGGTTACCCCTATGGCACTTTATGGACCTCTTCTTCCAAGTGACACTGTGTTACTGCCCCTCAAGATAATTGATCCACTATTGGGAGTACACATGTGTTTGGATAATTAATTAATGAATAAATGGAAATAAATGGGTTTGGAAAAAGGTTGCATTGAAGACGAAGGTGTAGTACACCCTCTACAAAGGCACCCATAAGTGAGATAATACAAGCCCTTGTATGTCATGAAACTCATTGAACTATGAATTCTAACCCCCTATCCACTTCATCATCCACTACATGACCTTGAAGGGGCACCCTTGGGAGCATCCCCTACTTGAGGGTTTTGGTCTACCCAATAGGACTTTTATGATAGGCCTCCCATACCTAAACTTGGTCAATTATATAAGGTATTTGAGCACTTTTTTAATTTGATGAGGTACTTTTAATGCACATGTTTAGGTGCCTCGTTTATTATATGTTTTATTCACTTGCCATGATATTTTGACTTGAGATCCTTGGAGGACATACCTATTTTTTTTGCAGGACCTTGTTTGGTGACCAGTTTTGGGAGAACAAACCTATCTTGGGCTTCCATAGGGCTTGAAGGCCGCAGGTTGGATGCCAAGGGCCCACATGTCGAATCACAATGACTTTCCTTTGGAGACCTAGAACACACTTTGGAGGATATTTCCTAGCCCTCACATACCAAACAACTTGCCTAGGAGGGGAAAAACATCACTCTTTTGTGATTGACGTCACTTAGGGCTGGGGTTGGTGGTGATGGAGTTATTTTTCTTTGACACTTGGCATCATTTGATGGAGAGATCACATTGACTTGTGGGAAAATACTATAGTGCATGAGGATAATTCCTTTGAAGGACAAATGTTCCATCCCCAACCTCGACGATTTGTTAAATATGCCAAAATGTTTCCCTAAGGGGGTGATGCCATCTTATTTTAAGGGATTCTAATGTGTAAAAGTGAAATTTGAATTTGTAAAGGGGAAAAGTAGGGTTTTTGACCCCCTAGTTTTTGGTTTACCCTAATTAAGTGGAAACTATATTTTAGACATTTTGTATAAATAGAGATCATGTGAATCTCATTTCATAACATAACTCTCCCATTGTGAGAAGTACTTAGCTAACATTTTCACTAATCTTGGGCATTTTCTCTCCCTCTTTACATGTTGTCGTGGCTTACTTTGATATTGGTGGAAGGAAGTTGTGTGGTACCTCTTGTGGAGTTTTTCTCTTGCATATTGGTGGATAATTCTTGGTAAAGTGGAAATCTCTTTTGTCAATTCTTCTTATAGGTGAGGGGTTTTATCTTGTTATTGTCTCTTTTTTATTGGTTGTAAGGTTGACTAGTTGAATTTCTTGGGGAGTATAAGTGCATACAACCCCACTAATCTCATCAATATTTTTCTTGGAAATAATTTTTTTCTTAAGGTAGTGCTAGGAGAAGTAAAAGGGTTTACACCCTCCTAGCACTTCCTAGTTATCTTTTCTTGCCTTGGGAAGTAAGAGAGTTTACACCCCCAAGTAAATAGTATAGTTAACTCTTTATTTGACTCCATAACCCAATAGTTAAATAACTAATCATTTTCATTTTTCATTGGAGAAATAAAATTGTTGCATTGGGATACGTGAAAATATGAGATAATTGTCTAAATTGCAATTTTTCCTTCATGTTCTAGGCTTGTCATAGCCACTAGGGCATCTCAATTAGTTAAGTACTTATTTATTATATTATAAAATTTTATCTACAGCCATTAGGGCTGCATAAACCCTAACAAATTTCATTTATAACTCTCTACTCAACCATCAAAAGTTGCTAAGTGTTTGCCACATTAAACTACTAGGCCTACGAAAACTTTTGGGTGGAATCTTTGTAAGTTTTGGTGGTTGGATTTACTGCTATAACAATTTTTTTTCTACAGCCATAAGGCTGCAATATATATATGCAAACACTCTTTATTACATCCTTATTTCATTTCTAAAGTCTTGTTCTTTCATTCTTGAGTATCCTTAGTGTTTATCTTACTTATCTCTTGCATCATTTGTTGGACTTTTAGCAAATTGTTTAGCAACTTTAACACTTATTTTCTTTTTGATATACATTCTTATTTACTGCTACAATTAGGGACAAAAATACTAACTTTCTTGTCCACCTGACATTGTACATATATACTCGGCTTGTTCTTGTGTCTCAGGCAGGTACATCATTCTTTGTAGCTATCCTTATCTCTTGGCAGCTATTGGCTACCACCAAGAATCTTTCCAAATCCTTTTCACATCTTCTATCTTTAACTTTAGGGGGACCTTCATTCATATATTCACTTTCCATCTCATTTCCCTTAGGGTTACCGGGCTTCCCCCCTTGAGGTGATTCTCTCACCTCTAAAGTGACGGGAGTACCTGCCTAAGGTGACAGTGGGTAGGTGTTCTCAAAGTTGTCACCATTTAGTGGTTGGGTCAGGATTTTCCCAACCTACAAATTGTACGATAATAGATCCAAAACCAAGACCCAAATGGGAATAATACACCCTACCGACAGGTGATGATCTTATAGGTGATCTTTTCGATCCTAGAAGGATGATATCCCAATTTGAGGGATCTCCACATGCTATCATAGCTACAAAACTAGTAATTCCCATGCATTTATACATGGTTATAGCATATAACCCTCGGTCCTATTTATAGGATGAAGGGAATCCATATTGGAAAACTACCATGAATGGGGAATACAATTCCCTCATTGAGAACCACTCATGAGAATTTTATCTTATTCCTTCTGTGGGGAGCAAGTGGATAGCTAAGGGATTCTCACTAGTTCATTCACTTCACCAAATTTCCATAGACATATACATCTTCAAAAAACCTTCATTGAGAATAAACTTGAACATTTGCGAGGTCTTCTTGGAAAGAATAACTCAATTGCAAAGTATCATTCCTAGTCAACATTGTAATTTGAGGGGGAGGAGAGTGTGCATTGTATTGGAGTTAATGCACACTCACCTAGTATATTTGTTCCTAAGTTCTATAGTCTAAGTGAGGGTGCCACTTGGTCTCCCATGTTATGAGATATTCTCACCTAGATGAGAATATTCTCCCCTAGGCAAGGGTGTCACCTCCTCTTCAGTCATTACTCCATCATACTTCGATTAGACTAGTGGAGTAGAGTCTTGCATGGAAACCTTGGAATTATCACCATGTGTTTCATGCTCACCTTGGAATAATCTCCATGAGTGCAAAATTCACATACATGAGGATAGGATAGTGCTACATATTTCCATTCATGAGATTCTCTCCACTCCACTTGTGTGAACTATTTAATTGATGATACATTGCCAATTAACTAGGACTGGGTGGAAATTTACTTAGGTTTTTGTTAGTGCGTGTCCACATTATCTCTAGAAGATAAGCTATGGTGATTTATCTCCTCATGTAGCTTATATATATTGTAAATTATTCATTTTTTGAGTGTGGATTATGTGGAATAGTATGGAATACAATTCTTTCATTGTTTCTCCATTCTTCTCTCAATTTTGCAATTTTGGTGTTCATTGTTACTAGCTAGATTCTTTGTGCAGGTTTCACTCCAATTTCACATATATGACCTTTCCTTATGATCCACCTCAACAATAATACTAAGATAAAGGAATGATTAGGAATACTATAATAAGGAAAGGTTCACTAACCCTTCACTAGGATCCCCCTCAACAAGAATACTAGGATAGAAGAAGGGTTATTAAATCCTTCCCCAAGATTCCCCTCCTTGAGAATACCATGAGAATATTATGCATGAGGAAGGGTTGACTAAACTTCCCAGGAATCCCCCTCAACAAGAACACTAGGTTTGAGCTATTGTTTTCCAAACCTTTCTTGAGCTCCCCATTGATATGAATAATCAACTTAAAGAAGGTTTGGCCAACCCTTCCACAAGATTCCCCTCGACAAAAATACTAAGCTTGAGGAAACTGTTGGGTGCCCCCTTGATGCAAATACCAATATTGAGGAAGTCACATGAACCATCCTTAGTGTCCCCATTGACATGAATACTATGCTTGAGTAAGGGTCAATTGACCCTTCCTTGTGCTCCCCATTAATGTGAATATTAGGCTTGGGGAATGGTCTACCAACCCTTCCTCAAGCTCCTTCCTTGAGATCCCATTTGATGTGAATATTATTTGATACAAGTTTCTATAAATGTTATGAACAGTCATTCTTTTCATCATTCTTTGGTGGTGAAATCACTTTAACATTGAACAACCTTAGAATGAGTGCCATTAAATTAGATTTTTAGGCCTTAGGTCTCGCAAGAAGGAATTCTAATAATATCTCTTGCAATTTTTACATATTTACTATACCCAACTACAAATTTTCATGAGATCGTGTTATAGCATAAATTATGCCCATATTATAACATAGCCTTTGTAATACATCAAACCATGTTCTCCCCTATGCTAAGTATTAGATGAAGAATAACACCTCTACATGGCTTTAGAGATCTTCATGCATGAAGATAAATTTTCCAACCATTCTATCTAAAAACATATTAGGTTTATCATCCCTCGTGGCTAAAGGAGAAACTAACTTATCACAAATAAACACTATAAAAACTATCATACCCAAGTCCTTAACAATGTGATGTTTGACCTATCAGAGGTAAGAGTAAAGAAAGAGTTTCACTCATAAATTTGTTGAAATCAATTTACAAGGAAATGTTTCATTTAAAAAAAATCATAAATATTTTAATAAAATAAAGACTGCATATCTATAACAAAATTATTGAAATCATATATAATTTGGAGTAAGTTTTGTGTTTCTAATATGCTACTTCTAGCTTAGAAAGAAATAGTTTAGTAGGATTTAGGCTAATAACATCTTATCCGCACTTTCAAAATATCACATTTTATAAAATTGTCATATCCACACAATAATGTGTATATTTTAAACTTGTAAAATTATTACTGCAAACAGATTTTCAATAAAAGAACAAAAAAGATACAATGGAAAATACACACATTACACAGAGATTTTTCCCTTGAAAACCAAAACCGCGAAAACCAACATATTCTATATTCATTCATATCATACATTGTTTACAATACAATATACATATAGGATCCAATGACATCCAAAACCCTAATCCAATGACCTGGATTAGTCAACAACCCTAATTCCTTAACCCGAAATATAAAATCATCAGTGAAAAACCATGTGTAGAAAAACTGCCCAACAATGGACATGAAAATCAAGGTGACCCAAAAATTGAGGAAAAAATGTGACACGTTTCCCAAGGAAAAAATTCCTCCCCTCTAACCCCCCCCCCTGCGCGCCCAACACAACGTAGCAAACACTACATCTAGTCATGCAAAGAATACAACACATACCCAACATTCTCCCACTTGTTGTTTTCTTTGCATACAGGGGGTTATAGGGTTACATAATCAACAATCTACAAAAACAATGCCCATAGATCCTCTACACCAAGAGAAATTCTCAGTGGTCATAGATTTTGTTAATGAATCTGCAACATTCTTCAAAGTGTCCACCTTCATCAACAACACTTTCTTTTCTTTAACCATGTCTCTCACAAAGTGATATTGAACATCATTATTCTTTGCCTTTGAATGCTAAGCCGAGTTCTTCGTCCAAAAAATTTCACTCTAACTGTCACAATCAATCCTTACAACTTGCTATACCAACCCAATACCTGATCAAAATATTTGTAACCATATTGCTTCCTTTCTTGCATGAGTGGATTCCATGTATTGAGCTTTTGTAGTTGAAAGTGCCGCTATAGATTGTCTTTTTCTCGTCCAACTATTTTCTCCTCCAAACAGGTTAAACACATACCTGCTTGTAGATCTCCTACGATCCAAAGCTCCAGCCTAGCCTACATCCACAAATCCATGTATATCCAACACCTTGTCCAATTCTGGTCTTCCTTTGTATCAAAATCCATAGCTAGCAGTGCCACACAAATACCTAAAAACCCTCTTTACTGTTGTCCAATGCTCCTTCCCTGGTTTTGAAATATACCTACTCAAAACACCCACTACATGTGCAATGTCTAGTCTAGTACATACCATTGCATACATCAAAGTGAAAACCACACTCGCATAAGGAACATGATATATTTATTCATCCTCTTCTTCTATCTTGGGACACTGATCCACAGATAACTTTGCACCTTTAAGAATAGGGACCCTGACCGGTTTACATTCCTTCATGTTAATCCTCTGCAATATTGCCTCTGCATATTTTCTCTAATTTAACCAGAGTTTCTTCTTTTTCCGATCTCTTTTAATTTCCATGCCCAAAATGAAATTTGCAGCACCAAGATCCTTCATGTCAAATTTAGAGGACAACTGAGTTTTCACATCCTGGATAATCTCCTTGTGGTTTCCTATCACCAACATGTCATCCACATACAAGACCAAATAAATCAAATGATCACCAATTAATTTAAAATACACATAGTGATCCTCTTTACTTCGTGTGAAGCCAAGTCCCAACATATAAGTATCAAATGTTTTATACCACATCATTGGTGATTTTTTTAAACCATACATGGACTTTTTTAGGTTGCATACCATCCCCTTCTTTCCCTTCATAGAAAATCCTTCTAGCTTCTTCATATAGATTTCTTCTTCCAGATCCCCATGTAGGAATGTTGTCTTCACATCCATTTATTGTACTTCAAAATCAAACATAGCAGCAACAGATAACATAAATCTAATAGAAGTTAACTTGGCAAGAGGAGAAAAAATGTCACCAAAATCAATTCCCTCAACTTGGGAATAACCTTTGCTACTAACCAAGATTTGTATTTCTCTACTTTTCCTTCTACATTTAACTTGTTTTTAAATACCCATTTGTTGCCAATGAGATTTCTTCCAGTCAGCAACTCCACTAGATCCCATGCCTTATTCTTATCCAAGGTTTCCATTTCTTCAACCATGGCCTTTTTCCATAGTTTTACATCCTTTGAATCCACTACCACCCTAATAGTTCTAGGATCATCATCAGTAATAGACAAAAAAAAAAAGTTGAACAGAAATTGGGTGGAGTATACCTTTTTTAGTAGCCTTTTTCCCTGCATTGATCTCCTCAATACTGGAGTATGAGGATCTTCTTCTTATTCCTGTTCTTCTGTAGAGTTTGATTCATCATCCTTTGGCTCAAACTCTATTTTATATTTTTCTTCTCTAATTGGTAGGACTTCCTATTTGACAACATCCTTCATTTCTCTAAATACCACATCTCACCTATACACAACCTTCTTATATTCTGGGTTCCAAATCTTATAACCTTTGCGACCAAATTTATACCCAATAAATATACACTTTTCATCCTTCTTATCTAGATTATTCATGTTTTCCTTTGGAAAATGAAGATATGCCACATCCAAACACCTTCAGATGTGTGAGAGAGGGCTTCTTACCAGTCCATACCTCCTGTGGAGTCTTGTCATCCAGTGTTGATGAGGGTGAACTATTGACTAGGTAACATGCAGTATCCACTTCCTCTGTGTTATAACCCTAATTTGCACCATACATGCTTACCTGGAATTAGGCCATCTCAGATCCCTTCTTTGCCAAAACACTGCTGAACAAATCTTTAAAAAACCTCTTTTATAAGGGCCCACGTGCCCTACTGCATTACTGCATGCGTGGACCTACAAAAGCATGAAAAAAGGAAAGTTGTCGATGGAACACACAGCTTTGGGTGAGTTAACTGAAACTCCCGACCATGCATGGCCGAGGGTTCATCCAAATACCTAGCTTCTTCTAGCCTATAAAAGAAGGGTTAGGGGTCCCATTTGGAAGAGGAGAATAAGAGTAAAGAAACTCTACCCAATTTCACATTCCCATGGTCCCAACCCTTTAGCCATCCTTGTGCAAAGAGAGATACAAACCAAAGAAGTTGGAGGACATTTGAAGAGGAGCCCAGGATCAGGTTTGCAGAGCATTGGCCGGTCTCGACATTGTAAGTTGATTCATTAATGTTAATAATAAAGAAATGTTTTTCCTGTCCCACTATATGAGTTCTTCATAGTTTAGCGAATATATGTTTGAATCTCTAACCCATTAATCTGTAGAACAAATGCATGTAGAGTTTGTTGTTTTTTTTGTACACAGGATAGTCTTGAGACTATAGCTGCCAACAAGTGATCAAGCGTGAAGAAGGATCGACATCGAACGTTTAGAACAAGGTATGTTCATTTAACCATGTATTTTATTAAAAGAAATGGGGATTAGGTCTGGGACAAAGCTAGAAAGTAGGATTCTTTCAGTCTTATCTGCATGCATAATATAACCCTAAATGCTAGTCCATAGGGGGATTTCCTACCACAATAGAATTGGCTACCATACTGGGGAAGTCTCTAAGGTTCCTGGGAATATTTTTGGGTATTTGTAAAAGATGGGTTTTCTTTCCTGTTTTTTGAAGTTACTGCAAAGTTTGAGCTAACAGAGGTTTCGGTCTTCCATACCAACTACCTCTATTTCTTTTCTTGACTATGTTTTTTTGAGACCCACAAAGGTACACGTGTCCTGCATAAGATCTGCACACATGTACCCACGCCCTACTTTCTTACAGCTAGTGTGTAAACGCTATCTGAAGAAGTAACAGTAGCGTGTAGATTCTAGAAAATGTTTGAGACAGTCATCCTCTTCCCTATCAGAATCAGTCATTCTCAGGGGTTTTCTAGAACTCTTTCTAGTCTTCGTTGTTTGTATTCTATAGCTTAGGGTTCATCTCAGATAGGTTTTTTTTACGAATTTTTTCCTTACATTGTTTTCTTTTTTTTCTATTGAAGAAAGTGTCTAAGCCTTCAAGAGATCCTGGTTCTCAATATCAGTGGTCTCTTCCTAGTTTGGATTGTCTATTTTGATTTGTTTCAGAGTTTTAGAGATACACGTGGCCTGTATAAGGCCAACACACATGTACACGCCCTCTGGCTCTACACAGCTCACGTGCACACGCTTGCTGTTGAAGTGTCAGTAGTGTGCTTGTGAACGATAGTTTTTGTTGAGGGTGAGGCAGTCATCCTTTCCCTTGACAAGAGTTATACCTCTCAAGTTTTTGAATCTCTTTCCTAGCAGTCAGTAGCTTAAGTCTCATCTCAGCCATAGCTTTCTTTTTTCATTTAAAAGTTTTCATCAAAATTTTCTTTAGAGTTTTTAGACAAGTGTGAGAGTCCTTTTTTAAGTTGCTAGTGTGTGATTTCTTGAAGTGATTCTTTGCGATCTGCGATTAGGCCGGAAGTTTTTTCTTGGTTTTTAACTTGTTGATATTTTTCCTTTTTTCTTTGTGAGCATTCAAATAAAAAAAAAAACTTTCATTTTCTTGTTTGGTTGAAAAGTGTTGTTTTGCATTAGTAACCAGGGAAAAGTATTTTATTTCATAAGTTCTTGATAGTTTACTTAGATCATAAGTATCTCGTAGTCGAGTGAAATCTTGCTTTGAGTTTGCTGTTCAAAAGATCTTAGAAAATAAAAAAATAAAAAAAATTGAAAAGTTGTTGAAATTTTGCATTAAGTGAAGTTTTTGTTTCCATCTTTTTGTTCATTTTTACTTTTGTCTTTCAAACATCACTAGTTTCACTTTCATACCCTTTGATGTAAGACAAGCCATAAAATTAACTCTAAATCTAAAATTCATTAGACTTTTATGTTTGTAGGGTTAACCAACTAGTTCAGGATTAGGGCCTTGGATTAGGTTGGAGAGGAAACTCTTCAAGGCCATTAAGATCAAACATTGGAGTCTGAGTTATGGAGTGTCAAATTCTAGTATCGTGAAAGTTATCCAGGACCCCCCTCTAACACAGGGGATAAACATGAGGACGTGTGTTGAAAGGTAGCAGAGATAACCCCTCCAAAGCTGGACCAATCATAGTGGAGAACACATATAGAGGGCTTGTCTTGGGATTCTGTCGATTGGGTTTGCCACGGAGCTTCATGGGTCTCGAATCCATTCGAGGTCCTCATTTGTCTTCCAGAACACTCACTCTCGATACCCTTGATAGGTTTCAGGCTCGATACCCTGCTCATTGTGGTCTACCCGACTTTTGATTGTACCCGCCTGGTGATTGTTCGCACGCTGGCAACCTAGTTGCCTATCTTTTTTAGGGACATACACAGGTGACTATGGGGGCATACCATGGTACCTAGGATAGACATCAGGCCACTCTTTGTAGAGTATACTCAGAGGGTGCTTCCATTTTCGAGTTGCACTTGCACCGGTAAGTTGCTCTAGTGTTGGTTGTTGTAACTATTCTTCCAATTAATTTAGTGTTTGCTTGTCTTATCTTATAGGGAATTTTTTGGTGTGTGTTGTTTTTGAACGATTAGAATGCCCTAGAGTGTCTTTGATATTCTCACACAGTGGAGGATCAAGAGCTTCGCCGGTCACGAAGGCTTCTTGACCTGCCGTCGATTACACTGGAGCCACCCCCACCACCACTAAGGTGAAAGCTGGACCAACAAGGGTCTTTTGAAGCGACCGGGTCACAAGAACTTGTGCCCAACCAACATCCATAGGAATTGACCGTTTTAGAACTTGGAGTGAAAACTCTTTGTCTAGTTGAAACCCCAACCACTAATCTTTTGGCACCCACCATCATACTGATTCATCCTTATGAGTGCCAGACAGTGTCGCAGACAGCAATGGAAACAAATGTTGTTACTCCTTCTAGGAATTCTTCAATTCCCACTACGGTTGTCACCACAAGAGAGTTTCCACCTCCTAACCCACCATCACCGGTCTGAGCCACCATGGTCTTGACCGCCTCTACATCACACAATGGTCTAATCCCATCTTTGGTGATGGCCACAACCCCTTTCACACCAAGTGCGATAGGCCCTTCATTCTCATACGAGATGCCTAATTCAGGTACAAGTCCTATACTTTCCTACTCCACTTCACAGACTTCAGGTCTGGGGGTAGGGAGCTCTAATGCTCCTTTGCAAGGACACATGGGGGGAACTCCCACTCCTTTTAACGATTTTCCTTACAGGGGAGGTCATATACCTCCTTCGTCCCCTTCACTCGGTGGCACACATCAACAATCCACTAGGCCACCTGCACACCATAGTTTATTTGGAGAGGGGAGTCAAGGACCACCTTCACATAATATGTTGGTAGGTTCGACACCATTTTCTTTGTTTGGTTCGTTTGGTAACAACGCCTTCTTTTCTGTTGCTTTCCTGACTGGGGGCAATCCTGATTTCGGACAACCTATTCCTATGCAGGGTACTATTCCTGCACAGGGGGCACACCTAGGAACTTCTTCTGCATCAGGGCCTTGGAATTCTTGGCAGGGATCTGTTCCCTCATTAGGAATGTCGATCTAGGGTAATTCTTTTCACAATCAATGGAACCCTGGACAAAGTACTATGCCTATCCCCATGGGACCAACATGGGGAAACCCTTCCCAAAGTCCTTCGAATGTAATGCATGCCCAACCATTTATGTCCTATTTTGGAAATCAGTCAATGATGTCTCCGCACATGAAAAATCCATACACTGGTCATGGCCATGGGTTCTACCAGAATTCGGGCCAGCAGCCGAACTTTTCCTGGCAACTTGGTGCCAATCAAACTCCAGGCCCCTTTTTCCCAGGTTATCACGAACAACCCAAACTACCCTTCCTGGCAACTTTGCATTTGCCAGACTTGACAAGGTTATTGAATGACTCTATCTGTCACAATCCGCGTTGGCCTCCTATGCCGATGAAGTTGCCTTCAGACATCCCAAAGTTCGAAGCTAAGCCTAACAAAGATCCAGGAGATCATGTGACTACCTTCCATATTTGGTGCTCATCTAACTTGTTGAAAGATGACTCCATACAATTGTGATTGTATCAACATACTCTCATTGGGAGTGCTGCGAAATGGTACATTGAGCTCGATCACTCAAGATGCTCTTCCTTCAGCGAACTGGCGATGGATTTCCTAAACCATTTCCAGTTACCTGTGAGATATGACGCTGGCACCGAATTGCTGGCCAATTTCTCACAAACAAAGGTGGACCATATCTCAGATCACATCCAAGAATGGAGATGTCAAAAGAGTTTAATTAAGGTACCAGTCCCACCAGCATTCCTGCTCGAGTGGTTCCTTAAGTCTTTGGTCCCACAGTTGTCCAAAGACGTCGTGATGTCGGGAGTATTTTTCGAAGAAGATGCCATCATGAGAGCTCAACAACTTGATCTAATCTATTCTCAGTCCAGTTTATTATATGAGATCTTGCCAGATGTGCCACACTCAATACTTGATAACACCAGACAGAGAGCTAGACCACTATCTAATGATATTGTTGGTTCAGCACAAACAAAGCCCACTGAGCAATTGACGAAGCAGTTGTAGTAGTTGTCTATACAACACACAACGGCCAACCAAACTACTGCTTTGGCTACCCCCGCTACCAAAATTTTGGATGTACACACAGTGCAATCGACTAATCCAAAGGCCACCCAATAGCCTGAGGGAAATAAAAAACAATGAAAGAAGGGTAAGGGGTATAAAAAACCTACCGATAATGATGGTGGGGACAACACTGAGAAATGGAAGGCAAGTTATCCATGCAATTTATGCGCGGAAGACCACCCAACCCATCTATGTCCTCGGCTTGCAAAAGCCCAAAATTTTGTGACGCAGCAACAGCCTGCTATGTTAACCAATTCATTTCAACATGGGCAATATCTAACACAAGCCTCTGCAAGCACGGAAGGGGGTAGCCAAGGACCCTCTCCGTCTTCGAACAACCCCACATCTGTGAATGTATATATGGTGAAGGGTGATGCTTTTATATCGACTAGAGTGCATGACTATAGTACACCAAGAACTTCTGAGAAGGGCAAAGAAGCCGAACTCCCATCTCTTCCTCTACAGATTGAGAATATGATGGGTGAAACAATGAAACGCATTCCCAAAGGTGCATTGAAAAAATCTTCTCACAACCCAAACACAAGGGCCACCCAAAACTATTCTGTGGTGGAAGATTTATCACAAACCCCTTGTGCGATGTTCTCTTTGGAGGTCCTCCAAAGTTTCCCTTCCTAGAGGAAAGCATTGTTAACCACTTTAGGATCTACCAAGACTTGTAATCCGGGTACAATCATGCTGGATACAACTGACCTAAAACCTAGTCTGCCTTACCATGTAGTATTTCAGATAGTAGTGGCTTATCCCACAAAAAATTTTACTAGGAAAATCTTCCACACGATGGTTGATGAGGGAGCCTCGACATGCGTTATGTCGTTTGCATGTTGGAAGGCTGTTGGCCAACCTGTTTTGTCTTCGTCACCTACTCTTCTCACTACTTTCGACGGTCATTCGTTCTGACCACATGGTATCATTCCTTCTTTCCCCGTGCAATTAGGAGGGAAGACCGTGTGTGTCAAAGTAGAGGTATTTGATGTGCCCCTTGACTATAACCTCTTGTTAGGAAGGAATTGGACTTATTCCATGCAAGTCATGGTTGCTACAGTTTTTTGGGTCTTAATGTTTCCACACAAGGGTTGGATAGTGACCATCGATCAATTGTCTTTCTCTAGACCTGACCCTTCATTGGGGGCATCCATGGTCTCGATGATTGATAATCCTCAACCAGGTGTAGTCATCGTAGGGGTTGGTTTGTGCCCATCTTTGATGGGTACCTTCGATTATGCACCCCCTCAAGGTGATATCAAGTTTATATCCAATCACCATGAGGTTGAGATTTTTTAGATTTCGTCGTTCCGCATGACATACTTCGATGATCTGTGGATGATTCCTTCCCCATTATCCATGATGGATGGGACAGGGCACCCGGGCATGTCCATGCCCTTGTCCACAGCTGAAGTAGTGTACTCTCTAGTCCATCAAGCTTCAGCCAACACTGATCCAACTCCTACACAAGAGATCGATCCACTTCTAGAGCCTATTTGGGCTCAGGGTTCTCTCAGTGACACTGATTCATTAGACTTAGTCTTTCCCTCTGATGAAGCTATAATTGAAGCAATGACTAGTCCAAACAAACCCTAGGAAGATCTTCATCACAGATCATACTTCCTCCCAGAGTTGAGCAGAATCGAAGTAGGGGAATTCGCTTTGACTATGACTAGAGATAGGTCTTGTCCTATCAATCCTTTGGCTACTCATGTTGTTTATGTCGAGGGTAATATGGCAAGTATCGCTGAAACGGTACCTATAAATCTCTCCAGAACCCCTAGAGTCATAGAAAATGTTTTTGTCAGAGCATACTGCTCCCCCGAGAAGATACCCGACATCGACCCACAAAGTGTCGATCATGAGCTAACTTTGTTGTTTTTCAAGCTAGCTTTGAGATCCGAAAGCAACATCCAGTGAGACTGCATTTATGCTTTTCGATCTTGTCCGAATTAACTGAGAAAAGTAACCTCTACGGGTCTTCTTTTAAGCCCTTTTCAGACCCTCTAAACATGAAAAGATTGTCAAGAGATATTGTGGCCTTTCACGCTTGTTAAACTCAAATTTGAAGTCACGTCTATCCGACAGTAGTTTACCCCTTTTTCGGTCTGAACGGTCAACTGTATGAACAAAGGTATACTCTATGGAACTTCATTTCTCTAGAAGAGTACCCTAAGGTATAATTTTACCCCTTTTTCGGGCCTGAGGGACTAAACTTACGAAAAAGGAACCCCCTCGAAGTCCATAGTTAAGCTCTTTTCAGACTCCCTAAAATTGAAAAGATCATCAAGTGACCTTATTCTTTCACACTCATTAAACTGGTCCAAAAGACAATTCCTGACAGAGTCCACAGTTAAGCTTTTTCAGACTCCTTAAAAATGAAAAAATGGCCGAGTGATCTTCTCTTTCTCACACTCATTAAAATGGTTTTGAATAGATGTCTTGTCGGTGCTAGTTTACCCCTTTTTTCAAACTGACTAGACTATCTTCGAAAAAGGTACCCCAATGGAGTCAACTTTTATGTTTTTTCAGACTCTCTAAATATGAAAAACCACCGAGCTTACCTTCTCTGGGCTCGTTAAACTTACATCGAAGGACATTACCATTGTGTGTTTTGTTAACCGTGTTTGCATACCTTATACGCCAGCCTTGTAGCACTTTGCTTCTGTGTCTTAACACCCTTGGCCCCCGGAGGATTTTTTCCGAGTATCATTATTTTGAACATCAATCTTGTCCTTGCGCCTTGAACTTGTATTTTTTTAAAACTCGTTCCTCTATTGTAATGTAACATTCCCTTCTTCTTCTTTTTTTCCAAAATTATTGAAAAAGACAAAAAAAATCAAATATACCCCAAAAAGAGGAAGGGAAAAGTTTTTTATTTATTGGTATCATAATGAGTCTCCCTTGGATAAAGCACATCTATCCATTTGTTTGTCAAACTATGGGATGTAATACGACCTTAGGAAGTTGTTCTCGCTACATAGGGTTGTGTCCTCTTCCATTTGGTTATTCTTCCAAACATATGGAGAGTTTGCATTGCCTCCTGCTTCGTAAACTTATGATTAATGCCATGCTGCCTAAGTCTCATCATTTGTCCTGTTGTTGTCCAAGGGAATTTTCTACCAAGCCTGAGCTGGCCCCTCTGCAATTTGTCTGTTTCCCTCATACCCGACCATCTTGAATGTCCAATCAAGTACTTGCTCGAAATCAATGAAGCCTTTCGTCTGATCATCAAGATTATCTAGTCCATGACCGATGAGCCATCGAAGGCCTCTGGGTAGTGAAGTCGTACACTCATATTACACTCCTACCTTGAGTTTTGAAGATTTTGAAGTTGTTTCTCGAGATCTGAAGATCTCATCTCCAACCATCAGGTCATATCATCTTCTAGAAGATGTATACTCTATATGTATATCTTTTTGATTTCGAGATGTAGCTCTACTGTGTATTGTTCACAACGACACTTTATATAGTTATTTGACATGGATCTACAGTGTATTTGATTGGTAGCCATGATTCTATTTTATCCCGAGCATGGGTATGCTGACCTGGATGAGACATTTTTTATTTTGCAGACGACGCCTCCCGATTCCTTGTCCCTAGGCTCACTTGTTTGGCACATCAGTAAAGATTGGTAATATATTTTGGCCATTAGATGCTCTTCTGACCTCACACATTAGGGGGTATCTGTTATAACCCTAATTTGCACCATACATGCTTAGCTGGCATCAGGCCATCTCAGATCCCTTATTTGCCAAAACATTGTTGAACAACTCTTTAAAAAACCTCTTTTATAAGGGCCCACGCACCCTACTCCATTACTGCACACGTGTACATGCTAGCTGACCTAAAACAGCCCGCATGGACCTAAAAAAGCACGAGAAAAGGAAAGCTATTGATGGAACACACAGCTTTGGGTGAGTTAACTGAAACTCCCGGGCATGCATGGCCGAGGGTTCATCCAAATACCTAGCTTCTTCTAGCCTATAAGAGAAGGGTTAGGGATCCCATTTGGAAGAGGAGAATAAGAGTAAAGAAAATCTACCCAATTGCATATTCCCATGGCCCCAACCCTTTATCCATCCTTGTGCAAAGAGAGATACAAAGCAAAGAAGTTGGAGGACATTTGAAGAGGAGCCCAGGATCAGGTTCGCAGAGTAGTGGTTGGTCTCGACATTGTAAGTTGAGTCATTAAAGTTAATAATAAAGAAATGTTTTTCCCATCCCACTATATGAGTTCTTCATAGTTTAGTGAATATATGTTTGAATCTCTAACCCATTAATCTATAGAAAAAATGCATGTAGAGTTTGTTTCTTTTTTTGTACGCAAGACAGTCTTGAGAGGATAGATGCCAACAAGTGATCAAGCGTGAAGAAGGATCGACATCGAACGTCCGGAATAAGGTATGTTCATTTAACCATGTATTTGCTTAAAAGATATGGGGATTAGGTCTGGGACGAAGGTAGAAAGTAGGATTCTTTTGGTCTTATCTGCATGCATAATATAACCCTAAATGCTAGTTCGTAGGGGGATTTCCCACCACAACACTCTACCCAGAATTCTTTCCCTAACTTGGCACCACTGAGCATGCAAATTTTCTTTTCCATCAATGTCCTAGTCATCCTTTCTGCAACTCCATTTTGATGAGGTGTATATGAAGTAGTATTATTCCTTTCTATACCTCACTTCTTACATAATTCTTCAAATTCATTCCCGCAGAACTCTCCACCATTACCCATATTGAACACCTTAATTCTTTTTTTTGTTTGATTCTAAACAAGAGCCTTAAAATATTTAAACCCGTCAAAGACTTCATATTTCTTCTTGAGGAAATATATCCAAGAATTTATTGAGAAGTCATCCATAAATGAGACATAGTACAAAAATTTTACTAGTGATGGAACCAACACAGGTCCAAACACATCATTGTGCACTAGCTGTAAAATTCCTTCTTCCCTCATTGCACTAGAGGGGAATCTTACCTAATTCTGCTTCCCATACACACAATCTTCATAGAAATCAAAATCCAGAGAGTAGTTAGACATACCTTCAACCATACCTTTACCATGTAGTAGTCGAAGAGCCTTCTCTCTGATATGCCCCAGTCTTTGATGCCACAACATAAACTTTTCTCCATAGATTGTAGGAGTTTTGTCTTCTTCTGCTCCAATATTAGGATACTGGAACTATTACACCCATTACTAATAATTCTTCCTTTCATCTTATACAAAGTTCCAATCTGAACTCCCTTCAGAAACACCATTTCTCCTTGAACCATCCTGCAGGTTTCCTTTTCAAATATTGTTTTTACCCCTGCATTGTCCATTTTTCTTACATAAATCAAATTTATGGCCAATCCTGGGATGTGCAGAACACTAGGAAATGTTCTAATCCTTCCATCTATGAGGCTCAACTTGAATTTTCCTTGTCCTATGATTATGGTTGTCGAGTCATCACCTAGGAAAACATTACCTCCATCATACCTTTCATATTCGAAGAACCACTCCTTATGGGGAGTCATATGAAAACATGCACCTGAATCAACCAACCATGCCTCATGATCTGCATGTGTGCTTGAATAAGCCAAGTGCGCATCTCCTCCTTCTTCCTTGGAGGTATTTTCTTCTATAGAGGGAGCACCTTCAGATCCCTTCACTTTCTCAACATTTTTGGATCTACATTGCTTCTTGAAGTGCCCTTCTTTTCCACATCTCCAGCATACCTTTACAAAATTTCCTAGAGATTTAGATCTACCCTTAGAATTAGATCTCCCACTTGAGGGCTTAGATATATTTCTTTCATGGGAGAATCCTCTTATGTTGGCCCTTGGTTATGGAAGAAATCGAAGATAGAGGAAGAAAAGGTCAAACACGAATTGTGCAGGAGATACAGTAACTGCCATTGGGTCGAAGTAAGAAAAAGAGCAGAAAAGCTGGAGAAAAGTATGGAAAAGAAAATCGTTGGATGAGGAGATCAAGGATGATAGATCAGCAAGGAATAAGGATTGTGGACAACTCAGCAAGAAGAGAAAACCATCATCGGATGCTTTGGAACATCACACGACGAAGAAGGAAATACAAGCTAGCGAAGCCCGGAAAAAGCAAGTCAAGTTGACCTAAGGTTTTAGACACCTAGAGTTTTGGTATTTAGGTTTTTGGCACCTAGGTTTCGACCTAAGGCTATCGATGAGGGATTGTAATGTATAAAGAAAGGTCAAGAGGACCTAGGTTGGGTTGATGATTGAGTATTGATACGATATTGTTGTTGATCTAGCTCTATTACTGTGGTGAGAGATCATTGTATTATGAGAGAGAAGTGCTGAGTGAGAGAGCCTTATGGTATTGTAAGAACTTCAGCTGGGTGTGAAGGTCAAGTCCTGTAGCTGGGTGTGCAGGAAGGGGAGAGAACAAAAGGAAAGAATGAAGATCTGCTAGTTGAGAGCGTAGGAAAGAACTATAATCTTTATCTTAAATATATCATAAGAACAGTTCTATGGACGTAGCCCTAGAGAGAGGGTGAAACACGTATATTTTTTGTTGTCTATGTGATTGATTCCCAGATCTCTGCCATTGTTGCATTTTTATTTGCATTATTGTGTTAGATTTGATTTATAGATGCGCAGAATAGATCTAGCTGATAAGAGATATATGAATGTTGTGATTGCTATTATACAAGATCCACTTGATATTCCCCTAGTTGTAGACATATCTGTCCTGCAACCCCCTCATAGTTGCTTCGGGTGAGACTGCATCTACTTTGCAGGTGCTGCTGAAAGGGCCAGTAGCTAGGGATTTGTTGGTGCGCTCTTGGAGTGAACCCTAGGTCTTCCCCTGTGCCAACAAATGGTTCCATTGTCGGGACATGAATCTGTGTAAGGGAATGTCAAGGTGGTTTCCATTGAAGATAGAGATTCAAAAGTGGATAGAGGATCAAGAGAGGGACTTCGCTGGAGCCCAGAACAAGAAACCTAAACTGAGTACTAAAGATTGGTTGCAGAGACACATCTTCACTGATATTCATGAGATCTTCTTCAGAGGAATCCATCAAGAGTTATACGAGTGGTTGGCTAGGTTAGTCGATACCTAGATCGATATCATATCTAGACCTCCTATTGTTTATACACCAACGTTTATCTAAAAGGTCAAGAGAGTCAACAATGTTGTATCCAGAGTTGTAGATCAATGGTTTGATAGTACCATCAGAAGGTATATCACCAAATTTGCCATTGACAGAAGAGAATCATATAGCAGGCTGAGATATACTTCTTTAAAGGACCCAGAGGGAAATGTTTACAATTTTTGAAGCTAAGAATCAAGATGTTGTTGCATGAAAAGAACATCTTGAAAATACAGTAGATTGGTTGGATCCAAAAAGGCTAATGTTCAAGAATTCGAATAGCAAAAACGACACAGAGGCTAGACATATGCGCAGTGGGAAAGTATTTCGATGGATTCACCTTGAGAACTTGTTCAAGCAAAACTACGGAGATGAGGGGTTCTACAGTGGAGAAGAGGTAGATCTGACAGATGAAGAACATTCTGAACCCACCAGAGAAGAGGAAGAGGAAGTTGAAGAACTTCGCCAAAGAGAGCCAGAAACCTCAGGAACTGCGTAGATTAATGAAGTAAGTAACATTAACCCCCCTATTGTTTCAATAGTACCAAACAGCCAGAATAGCCAGAACCACCAGAATACTACTACTAGCAATTCAGCCTATACTCAGTCAGGAAGCCTAGAGAAATCTATGGCAGATGAGATGAGGCTCCCTATCTTTAGGGGAGATGGATCTGAGGATCCTGATTAACACTATTTCTTGTGTGAGGCTATGTGTAATATTAAAAGTATCACCGAGGAAGCCATCAAGAGAACCCATTTCAACACTACGTTAAGGGATCGTGCGCTGAGCTGGTACATGAAACTTGTCCAAGGACTGGCACAACCTAAGCCAATGGATGAGATCAATAATGCATTGATTGTGGAATTTAAAAAACCTAAGTTGGAGTCACAATGTATTAAAGAGATAAAAGAGATCAGGCAAAAGGTAGCAGAGCCTATTTGGGAGTTCGATCAGTGAATCAAGACCCTAACAGGCCGATTAAATTTTCAGATCCTCGATGAATAGAACAAAGAAT
The DNA here is from genome assembly GCA_000966675.3 of Picea glauca. NCBI lineage: Eukaryota > Viridiplantae > Streptophyta > Pinopsida > Pinales > Pinaceae > Picea > Picea glauca. The sequence goes on from JZKD02S2047823.1 coordinate 1,176,848, forward strand.
GGTTCATCGCGGCGTTGTTACCACACATTAGAGTCCCTCTGATGCAGAAAAAGATTGCATCATAGGCACAAGCTTTGGAGATCTCCATGAATCTTGAATCAACACCGATGGGAGAATCTAGCTTAGGCATGAGCCAGATCTTGAGCCAAGTGACTAGTTTGTCTCTACAAGTCGAGGATATGAAGAAGGAAAAGGGGAAGGACAAAAGAGAAGATATTTAGTGTGTAAGATGCAAATCTGAAGGCCATGATAAGGAACACTGTCCCATATTTCATGATTATTTGATCTCAGGAGCGTCGAGTCCCTTAAAGCAAGTTAACCTACCCTGGTGCAATGTATGCAGAAATAGGCATAGCCCAAGTGAGTGCTATTACATGAAAAAGTATGTTCAAACACCCACAAACCTGTATTGCACATTCTATAAATCAGTAGGGCCTGATGATCGAGATTTTAGATCTTACGATCTCATGCATGAAAGGTTGAGGGACATATACAAGATTCAAGGTGAAGTACAACAAGAAGGAAACACTCCACAGTACAACTCTACAGGGAGAGGAAACTTCAATCCTCATGGTGGATACAGAGGATGAGGACGAGGAGGAGGTATGGGTCGAGGCCGAGGGAAAATAATCTATTACAACTGCACACAGCCAGGAAATTTAGCAAGGGACTGCCAGAACCCTTTCACAACCTGCAGTTATTTCAATTCCTTCGAGCATGTCATCGAGGACTGCCCTATGTTGTTGGCTAAGATTCAAGAAAGATGAGGATCTCAGCAGAACCCACAAATACAATTAATCAAAGAGGAATCTTGCGAAACTGATCCTAGAGTCGTTGTTATTACAAGAGGAGGTGCTACTACAGGATAGGATAGAGTGACCAAAGAAAATATTGTAGAAGACTCAGGAGTCAGAAAAGTTGCAGAAAAGATCCAGATTTGTTATGCAAAGAAAGAAAGGCAAATCTTTGAAGAGGCAAGGCAAGAATTCAAAGCAGATCAAGGGTCCTCTTTAAAAACACAACCATAAATAAGAGAATATGAAATGCCTCATGTATTTGATTAGTCTGCTTCACCCAGAGGGGGAAAAGAGGTAAGTAAACTTGTTTGTTTCTTATATATGTTTATAGAACTGCTTCAAGATGGAAAATCTATACAAGAACTGCAAAATCTTGTTAAACAGTATAAGATAGGAAAGATAGACCCCTTACTAAATAAGGTAGTACACCGAATTGGTAAGAAGAGAAGGAAAAATAAGGAACTACACTTGAATGCTCAGATAGGAGAGTATGATATAGACTATGTGGTCCTCGACTTAGGGTCGTAGGTCAATGTCCTGACAAAGAAAACTTGGGCACTAATGGGAAAACCAAAGTTGGTTTATTCCCCTATCAAGCTTCACATGGCCAATCAGCAAGCTGTCAACCCATTTGGAAGATTAGAGCATGTCCCAGTGGACATTGATGGAGTAAGAACCTTTGCATATTTTGAGGTAATTGAAATTGTTGATGATAGCTGCCCTTACCCTGCATTACTAGGATATGATTGGGCCTTCGACAATTCTATTGTTGTTGACGTAAAGAAAAGATGCATGACATTTGAGAGAGTTGGCCTTAGGGTCATTTCACCCTTAGATCCAGATGAGGGTCCAAAATATACATAACCTATCAGAGAAGAAGACCACGCATATGAACTGGAAAACATCTACAAATTAACAGCCAGACAACAGGATTATATCAACCCTATTGCTGATGGAAATCTGAGTTGGCGAAGTGACAACACATGTTCATCTGACTCAGAAGAAGTTCTAGAGAACTGGCAGAACCATATGTATGAAGTATCTATAAGAAGATGTGCTAGACTAACTAGATAAGTTCACTAGATCGGCACAACAGTGAGTAATTTACCCACATTTGATGGGTTGAATCCCTTATAAAAATTCTTATCATAGTTTGAGACAAGTGTACCAACACAATAGAGGTTGTTGGCAATGGATAAGGCAATGAAAGCCACACCAACAAGATGGTGGGGAACGCACAAAGGGAACATCACAAACTGGAGACAATGTCGAGCTTTGATGATAGCATGGTTCTCAGCACAAGTAAGAAACTGTGAAGTAAGGTACATAGGTCAAATTTTCCCAAAGGACCATGTGCAAAGCTACGAAGAGGCCTGGAGTGACATTTCTCGAGAACAATGGGTGCACAAATTCATTTTCATGATGGACACGATCCCTATCAACTGGTGCCTTTAAGCAGAGCTGTGCCTCGTCATTTCAGATTGAGAAGGTATGATCCAGAATTTTGTAACCACCTTTTTGTTTGAAAGTGAATTTCCTTTAGTAGATCAGGCACTACAGGTTGTGAGGCAGAAAGTATTCGAGGAGGCATCTAGCCTCCCTTTGGAGTAAGAAGAGGATGAATGGACCACGCCATTCCATAAATTGCAAGGATGTTACAACATTAATGTCGATGAAGACGATGATCCGAGGAAGGTAAACATCGCTGAGACATAAGGCCATAGAAATGTGGAAGGACCTGAAGTTGAGTTGTCATTTATAGGACAACCGATCAAAATAAAGAAAGTCAATATTGGGACAGAGGAGACACCGAAGCTTGCCAATGTCAGAGATTATTGGGACACTACTACCATTGACAAGATTACAGAATTATTGCATGAATATCAGCACTTGTTCCTGACCAAGTTCACTGATATGAAGGGAATCAAAGGACCTATGGGAGAGATGAGAATACCTTTAAAACTAGGTGCGAAGCTAGTCAAACAAAGACCATACAGATTGAGCCTGAAATATAAGGAAAAAGTGAAGATTGAGCTCGACAGTATGTTAGAAGTAGGGATTATTGAACCTGTCGAAGAGTCAGAGTGGATTATCCCTATGGTGGTGCAAGACAAGAATACAGGTGAGATCAGGATCTATGTAGATCTCAGGAAGCTGAATGATGCTTGTCTGCATGATCCTTTCCCTACACCATTCATAGATGAAGTGTTGGATAACGTAGGAGGCCAAGAAGTATATTCTTTCACAGATGGGTTTTCATGATACCATCAGATCCACATCGCCAAGGAGGACCATCATAAGACTATGTTTTCCACAGAGTGGGGATCCTACCAATATACAGTAATTCCATTTGGATTGAAGAATGCCCCAACCATATTTTCCAGGGTGGTGGTCGAAGCATTCAAAGAATTTTTGCATAAATTTTTAGAAGCATTCTTTGATGACTGGACTATTTTTAGTTTATTGACAAATCATATTGAATGTCTAAGGCTAATGTTGGATAAATGCAATAGTGTCAAATTGCTTTGAATTTGAAGAAATGCATCTTTTTCTCACCATTTGGAGTACTATTAGGTTATATTGTATGCAAGCATGGATTGCTGGTTGACCCATCTAAAATTGAAATTACAGTTGATCTACCACCTCCCACTTTAGTCAAACAACTGCGCACTACACTAGGCCATACTAGATATTACAAGAAATTTATCAAAGGATATGCCCAAATTATAGCTCCAATGGAGAAGCTACTGAAGAAGGACTATCAATATGAGTGGACCAACGAATGTCAAAAGAGATTCGACACACTAATATAGAAGATGATCACAATGCCCATTCTGGTTTTCCCATATTGGAGCAAAGAATTCCATGTGCATGTCGATGCATCTACTATTGCATTAGGAGCAGTACTGGCACAACCAGGAGAAGGGGACATTGATCATCCACTAGCATTTGTGAGCAGGAAATTATCCACAACTGAAGTTAATTACACCACTATAGAGAGAGAAGGACTAGCTATGGTGTATGCATTGCAAACATGCTACCGCTACTTGTTGGGAGGACACTTTAAAATGTTTATTGATCACTTTGCACTAAAGTACCTAGTCAACAAGCCAGTGTTGGGGGGGAGAATATGAAAATGGCTTCTTCTATTTCAAGAATATGATTTTGAGATCATAGTTAAGCTAGGAAGAATGAACAAGGGCCTAGACCACCTGTCAAGGTTGGAACATGGCGAAGAACCTACCAATATGGAGGATACATTAACAGATGCACAAATGCTCACCATTAGAAATATTGATGACCACTTCACCGACATAATCCAGTTCCTGTCGATAGGAATGGCTCCAAGTGAGTACACAATTCCTCCGAAGAAACAACTAGTAGTGCGAGCTGTAGACTTTTCACTTATAGCTGGACAATTGTACAAAATGGGACCTGATGAGATACTAAAAATATGTGTGATGGAGGCAGAGTGCTCGATGATCCTCATAGAATCTCATGAAGGCATCATAGGAGGACATTACGTAGGGAAAGCAACTGTGCAGAAGGTTCTACAAGATGGCCTTTGGTGGCCTACGTTACACAGAGATGCGAAAGAGTATACCAGAGCATGTGATGTATGCCAGCGAGTTGGAAATCGTCCCAAAGAGATGAAATGCCATTAGCACCATAGATGACCCTACAAGCATTTGAGAAGTGGGACATTGACTTCGTGGGGCCTATAAACCCACCAGGAAAGTGCACAGGAGCAAGGTACATTATTACTGCAATAGAATACTTAACTAGATGGGTCAAAGCTAGAGCAGTCAAGGACTATAGTGCGACTATAGTTGGTGTTTTATATTCGATGACATAATAACCAGGTTCGGATGCCCCAATATCCTTATGAGTGATCAAGGCACACACTTCATCAATAAGATAGTTGAAGCCCTAACTGAAGAATTTGCAGTTCACCATCGGAAGAGTACACCCTACCATCCACAAGCAAACAGAACGGTTGAAGCATTCAACAAGATCTTGGAGACAACATTGACAAATATTTGCAGCATGAATAGGGATGACTGGGATTTAAGAGAACCAACAATACTCTGGGCTTACAAAACCACTTGCAAGAAATTAACAATGTAGACCCCCTTCAAGTTGGTTTATGGTCTGGAAGTTGTTGTCCCGATGGAGTACATAGTACCAAGCTTAAGAATTGTGGCACTTACAGACATGGATGATACCGACGTTGTTCATGAGAGGCTGACATAGTTGGTCGAACTAGAAGAAGACAGACTCATTGTAGGATTCCATCAATAGGTTCAAAAGGAACGAGAAAATGCCTACCATGATAGGCACATCAAGAAGAAGATATTCAAGCAAGGTGATTTAGTACTGGTGTATGATAGTAAGTTTATCAAACACCCTGGGAAGTTCAGAACGCATTGGCTTGGACCATATGAGATTTCCTATGTTACAGAAGGAGGAATTGCACAGCTGAAGACACTGAAGGGAGACTGGAAGGAAGGCTTGGTGAATGGGAGTCGACTAAATTTGTATTATGACAACCCGCTTCCTCGTAGCTCTCAATAAAAGTAAGGGGAAAAGAGTCCAGGTACCAGGTGCAATTGAAACTGGGTACCAGACACAGAAAATATAGTCTGCACAAAGATGGGAAGGATGCATAAAGCAGAAAGAAAAGTCTACACTGCACAGTCCAAAGTCGAAGTAAAACGGAAGGATCAAATCTGAAGAGCCTTGGGATGAGTCACAGGTGAGTGTTGGGGGCCTTTTGGCCCTTGGTTATGGAAGAAAGAGAAGATAGAGGAAAAAAAGGTCAAATGAAAACTGCATGGGAGACGCAGTAACTGCCACTGGGTCGAAGTAAGAAAAAGAGCATAAAAGCTGGAGCGAAGTATGGAAAATCAAGCCATTGGATGAGGAGATCAAGGATGAAAGATTAGCAAGGAAGAAGGATCATGGACAACTCAGCAAGCAGAGAAAGCCATCATCGGATGCTTTGGAGCACCGCGTGACGAAGAAGGAAAGACAGGCTGGCAAAGCCTATAAAAAGCAGGTCAAGTTGACCTACGGTTTTGGTATTTAGGGTTTTGGCACCTAGGTTTTGACCTAAGGCTGTCAGTGAGGGATTGTAATGTATAAATAAAGGTCAAGAGGACCTGGGTCGGGTTGATCACTGAGTATTGATACAATATTACTGTTGATCTATCTCTCTTACTGTCGTGAGAGATCATTGTATTGTGAGAGAGAAGTGCTGAGTGAGAGAGCCTTCTAGTATTGTAAGATCTCCAGCTAGGTGCAAAGGTCAAGTCTTACAACTGGGTGCATAGGAAGGGGAGAGAAGGAAAGGAAAGAACGAAGATCTGCTAGCTGAGAGCGCAGACAAGATCTATAAGCTTTATCTTAAATATATCATAAGCACAGTTATGTGGATGTATCCCTAGAGAGAGGGTGAACCATGTATATTTTTTGTTGTGTGTGTGATTGATGCCCAGATATCTACCATTGTTGCGTTGTTATTTGCATTATTGTGTTAGATCTGATTTATAGTTGCGTAGAATAGATCTAGCTGATAAGAGATATATGAATGTTGTGATTGTTGTTATACAATATCCACTTGATATTCCTCTGGTTGTAGACATCTCTGTCCTGCAAACCCCTCATAGCCGCTTTGAGTGAGACTGCATCTGCTTCGTAGGTGTTGTCGAAAGGGCTAGTAGTTAGGGCTTTGTTGGTGCGCTCTTGGAGTGAACCCCGGGTCTACCCATGTGCCAACATCTTGTAAATAATGCATATGTGCTCTGTCCTTCCATGTTCTTTCATCTCATCTCCTATGACAACAAGGTTGATACCACTTCATCAAAATTCAAGGCAATTGTATTACTACCTATGAACACAACTAGATTATCCCACGAGTTTGGTAAAGAACACAATAAACTCATACACGTATCTTCATATGAAATTTTAATCTCAACAAATAACAACTAACTTACCACAGTATTTAAGGAGTTCAGATGCTTTGTCACCGAGTCTCCATCTCTCATCCTCAGGTCATACATATTTTTCCCTAGGAACAATTTATTTACCAGGGACTTAGACTGATACAATTTCCCCAAATTATCCCATAAATCCTCGATTTTAGCTTCCCCTGACACATTCAGTAATACTGAATCTAAGAGACACAATTAGATTGTGCTCTTTTCCTTTCGATCCAACTTTTTCCAGTCATCTACTAACGTTCCTATAGGTGTAGTACCTAGATCCACTACGACCCACTGATCTCTATCTAACAACAAATATTCCATATTGAGCTTCCACATCTCAAAACATTTCCCATTAAATTTCTTAATCTTTATTTTTGAAATGCTCACCATTTCTCTTCATGATCTAAAAATGAAGAAGAATTGAAATCTTGAAATTATTTGCAAGTAAATTTTATGTGTTAGAAGCAAATGGATCAACTTTGCAACACATTAAATAAAGGATTTCTCATTCAAGATACAAACAAACAACAGCATAATCAATGAACATAAGCACATAAACACAACAATTGATAAAGGAATTCACCCCTCTCTTGGGCTACATTTCTTGGTCTAGATTCCAATGGATCATTATTATTAATTACTCAAAGTTCTCAAAAACATGCCTTACAATGCTCAAACTGACCAACCGACTGCTCCAATAGCTTCAGAGCGTCCAAAAATCCCTAGCTGAGCTTTTTCGGCACCTCAATCGGTCGAAAAACGAAGAAGTTAGCCCTCCTAGAAGTCCCCCCTTCAAGCTTGTTGTCTTTGCATCTACAAAACGCACCCTTGTAACATAAACCTGACACACACGCAATTTAAAGCATGAAAACCTAGCACTGGGCACAACTGCGCCAACAGTGCGAACTGTAGGACAGTTATGGGCACGCCAGCCCCTAACCGCCTAGCACCTGGGCACATTAGTCTTCCATACATCCGGCGCAAAGGGCTAAGTTCATAGGCAATAATACCATGACACATGGCGGGTCGTTTGAACCATTCAAACCACAATTTGAAAACGTGCCAACTGTTGTACTAAGTCATATGGTAATGCAATCGTGATCGAGGGCTTTACACAGTTGCAAACATAAATACCGCGCGCCCATTCCACGGAGGGCATGGTCATATACATGACCCATGCGACCGGGCTCCATTCTGTTATAACCACTCCCGCGCACAAATATTTACAATAGGCCATATGTTATATAACAAAACCACGGGCCGGGGCTAAGCCCCGGCCCGACCCCCCGCCATATACAATAATATGTGAATTTAAATACAATAAAACACACATATATAATAAGAAACAAGCAGCGATACAATGGTCGGGCAGACTTTGTGAAAGCTCTATACGGTGGGGAGGTCCGGGGGTCGAACCCCATGGACTCCAATATATTTTGACAAACAAAACAACAGCAAATACCGGGGTGCCACGTGGCACCCAATCACTTGTCAAAAAAATGCCACGTGTCACCTCCCAATTCGACCAATTTTCAGCCAATAGATGATTGTCATATCACCTCTGCCACGTCAGTGTATGGTCGTACGAACCTGACACGTCAGCCTGTACGGACTGTATGGACTGCACAGTCAGCATCCCCTCTTTTGCCTATTTGACATTCCGAACAGATTGCAATATCTTTCGCTCCCGACGTCCGTTTGAGACGAAACAAGTTGCGTTGGGTTCGCAATGACCAGGCCTATGCTCTTGTCCGATTTGAAGCGATTCCAAGCACTTTTGAATTTTTGAGCAAAATTTGATCCCCTGATCACTTCACCTGAAGAATCAATACTGTAGATCTCCCATTGTAACAAGGCTTATCACAGTCCTGAGCCAAGCCCATGACTACAATGGCATCCCCCTAAAGTCGATAATTTCTCTTATACCAAATATATGTTTTAACCTTGTACAATTATTACAGAAAAGAAATTTTAAGTAAAAGAATGGAAAATACACAATGGCAAATACACACATTACACAGACATTTTTCCCCTAGAGACCCAAATTGGGAAAACCAATATATTTTATATTCATTCATATCATACATTTTTTACAATACAATATACGTATATGAGCCAATGACATCCAAAAACCTAATCCAATGACTTGGATTGGTCAACAACCCTGATTCCTTAACTAGAAATAGAAAACCATCGAAAAAAAAGCACCCAACAATGGACACAAAAATCAAGGAAACCCAAAAATCGAGGAACAAAGGTGACATGTTTCCCGAGGAAAAAAATACCCCCTCAAACCCCCCGCACACCTGGTGCAACGTAGCAGACACTAGGTATAATCATACAAAGAATATAACACATACCCAACATAAGGTTATTATTCAAATCTTTTCAAGTTAATGGAAATCCATACAATTATAATTAAGATATACTCATACCACCACTCGACATAAAATAGATCAAAGCTATCTCTTCATCCCTTAATAAAGGTGTCTAAATAATAGAAATAACAATAGGGATGTTTTCATAATACTTTTAAAGTTACAATTCAAAAATTTATGCTCAATAACAATCCCTACTATTGTATAGAAAAAGATTGAAGATTTCCAAAAGCATTTCTAACCTAAATGCTACTAGTTGATAACATTTTCCCATTCATAACATCTACCCCAACATCAGAATTTTATAGTCCTTGCAAAGTGAAATATCTCTTGCCAAATTCTATTATCACTATGGTCCTTGCAAAGTGAAATATCTCTTGCAAAATTCTATTATCACTATGGAAATATGTATGTCTCTTATACCCATGTGAGGCAACTCACAGCTATTTCATAAAAGCTTCAAATCTGGTTCATATTGGATAGGTTAAAGTTTAATTTAATGAAGGTGTTTTAGCCCCACAAACCCAATCAATTGGACTTGAGGCATCTCAAATATAATTCCTGAAAGATAAAAGAATAACACCTTTAATTCAGTAAACACTAGTTGCTTATCATACTAAACACTAGTCACTTATCATACTAGATGTAAATTATTTATGGAGACACACCTTGTATAGTGGAAACCTTTTGACTTAAATATTGACATTTCATAAATTATTTTGCAGGTTTTCTCCATTTACTTCATTTTTTATCAATTTAAAAACCATTTTGTTAATTCAAAACCTTTATTAATTTCAAAACCACTCATAGTAAATTTTAGCTTCTAAGAATATAAAATATTCCTCAACCTGTGGATATGGCCAATTATAAAATTCCACTCACATTAACCATTTTGGAAAAACCCTTGTTTGGATCCACATCTTTGATCTATAATGAAGCTAGATTGACAGGTGAATGGTTTTCAGTGTTGGACCTGTAATTTGACTCAAATGACATTAGTGTAGTAGATCCTATGTTTTGCTTCCAATCCCAATTTACAAAAGAGAGCTCCTTGTCAATCAAATATCTTCAGTCACTCTAATAAGAAGAGAGTTCCAAAGTCTACTAAAATAGAGCTACATTCCACCTTTATCCCATTAAAATGATTGTAATTGGACCTGTGGATTAACAGATAATCGAAGCCTGTGCCCATATTTTCAAAAGGGTATAAAATGGAAAGGTAGTAAACACCCAAGAAGGAAGTCACAACAAATACCCACACCACAAAGAAATATTGATTTTTTTATCTCAATTCACATTTTCTCTTTAAATAGTTCAAATTTTCAAGTTTTATATAGAAATTGAAGATATGGAAGTATGAAACTTTCCTCAAACTATATTCGAACTCTCAATCAGGCTTATTCCTCTTCATTTATGTTTAGTGGTTAGGTGGGGCAAAGTATCTAACCCTTTGTATTTTTGTTTCATGATTCCATTTGCCAAGATGGGCTTAGTGCCCAATTGGCTCTAATGTGATTATAAATCACTATATGCATTGAATAACCATCATCAAGAATCATAATAGTCACATTCATTCTTGGAAAACACACACACACACCCATATTATTCACACAATTAGAAAAAAACAAAGGCATATAACATACAAAAGAACTGGGCACATTCTCTTGACCACTGGTCACTTCTAGGTTGTTTCCAGGTCTCCACACAAGTCTCTATACAATTACCAAGTCTCCAAATAGCTTTCAATTTACAAGTTCGCAAATTTATAAAAAATCTACACATTGGATGAGTAAATTTTGAACAAGTTGGTAAGAAATTATAACACCATGATAAGTCATACACCATGTGGGTTTACATGCATATCTTCTTATCTTCTTAGTTTTTGTGTGTATTTTATTAATTGAATAACTAAATCTCATTTCATTTCAAATACAAGTTGGGCCAAAGAGCAATAACTACATCTCATTACATTTTAAATACAAGTTGGGGCAAATAGCAATAATGAAACTAAAGTAAAATTACAAGTGTTTCTTAATACAACTAGCACGCTATGTTATATATTTTCCATCATCCATAACTATATACGTTGATATCAAGAAATTATATCTATTGTAGTATCACATGAATCTCTAATAGTGAGGTAGATGGCACCCATTACACTTACAAGACAAGCACTAAGGAGAAAGAGTGACATAGAGGACATTAAAGTGTGAACGTTAAGAAGAGGATAGGGTAGGGAATAGATTCAATTCATTTTCGTATTTAAACAAGGGTAGTTGTGGAGCAACAAGTCCCTGCTAAGAAGGTAGAATCTAAAGTCAGGAACTTGCGCTCAGACTATTAGATTAAGAGGTACCCATCTTTGGGCTCAATAGTTGTAATTGGAGAAGAGGAGGGTACCACGGTCGCATGGAAAATGGGTTTTCAGACAGAGTCACTCCAGCTTCAACATCTGAAGCAAATGGAAATTCCGGCAGAAGGTAGATATCATGTAAGTATAAGGAAAGAAGGATCACCCCGGAGAGTGGCAAGACCATTGGAAAGCCGAATCTGGATAGAGGAAGTCTATTCCGAGGAAGTTCCAGTACAATTCGAGTGTGTTACGCACGTTCTTTGTAGGTTGTGGTCTTGCTGGCATTGCTATTTGAATTATGTTGTACTCTGGGAAACAACAACTTGTTTTCTGGTAATAAAATGGCATTGTATATTGGCTGTTGTGTGAAGTATTATCATCATCTTCTCATCTTGTTTTATTTGAGTGTGTTATGTAATCTCCTACAAAGTTTTTACATCTCCTACAAAGTGTGTTTTTTCATCTTGTTTTATTTGAGTGTGTTATGTATGCAGTTATGTATGCATCTCCTACAATGTTTTTACATCTCCTACAAAGTCATCTCCTACAAAGTGTGTTATGTATGCATCTCCTACAAAGTAATCTCCTACAAAGTGTGTTTTTTCATCTTGTTTTATTTGAGTGTGTTATGTATGCATCTCCTACAAAGTTTTTACATCTCCTACAAAGTAATCTCTTCACCATAATTGTTGTAATAATAAAATATTATTTACAAAGAGAGTCGTTGATCACTTAGATAAATCATACATAATATGCATGCATATATATTTATAAAGAATTTTCTAATTGAAGTAGTTTAGCGAGGAATCAACGAGATTCCTTTCAGTGGTTCCTTTATTTCTCCCTTCGTCGATGGTGATCCTCTCTCGCATCAATCCAAACGTACTTGTGGTTTCCCCATACATAGGTCAAAGCAAGAAATAAACTCCTGCCTGAGCATTCAGAACTTGCTTGGAATCAGAAATGATATCCATGAGCCACATCATCAATAGTGAGACATTATATGCTCACCACGGTATGAATTGCATCTCAAGAAATTTCCATGAGATCATGAGATAAGAACATGTGCTTAACTTAGGTTCTTTCTTGACAGCTTTGCTTGGAACTACCTTGTTAAAAAAAAGGTATGATAAGTGTGTTGTTGAGGAGAAGCTGAGGAGGTTTTTCCTATGAATTGCACTGAGAATAGAGAATTATTCATGCTTGTTGGAGGAGAGTAAGCAACTCATCTTGTTCTTAGTCTAGAACTTCCATCGCAGCTCAAGTCACACAGCTCTGGACATAGTTGCTTGGGATTCAACTAGTAAGTAAGTACAGAAGGGGTATGATAGGTTTGCATGGTGGTGAAGGTTTGCATGGTGGCGTAGGTGGTAGGTTTGCATGGCGACATAGGTGGAAGCCGTAGATCAAGTCACTATGGACTATGCATTGCAAAGAGATTCAATCTTTAACATTTAATGTTAAGAAGTAGTGTTAGAGTTATTTCTAGCATTACTTTGTTGGATAAAAACCATTATAAAAATGCATGCTTTAAATCAATATAGACTAAGCGATCTTCTCCCTTAGCCTCAGGAAGACGCCAAATAAAAGGTGTGATTCAAATCTTAGATTAAATTACTTAAATTCCAATTAGATTTGTATGAATTTCCAGATACTTTGGTTAAAGCACTAAAACATTATTAGTATTTATGCCAAGTTAATAGGAAAAACAAAATTTGATTACTAATAGTCACCAGCCTAAGGGCAGGGATTAATAAGAATTCTTTGCACTAACCATTTTTCTATGTTTGTTAGATTGAAGGAAAACTTTGTCCAAAAAGTTTCTCAAATATAATAGCTATATATTATTCATCAAAACATTTTTAATTTAATATCATGCAATAATATTGATAAATAAATGCTCTATTTTATACAATATTTAACTTTATTATTTACTATATAATATTTATATATTTAATAATATTCAATCCAAGATCAAGTTTCCAAGAAGATAGGGAGGGATTTCACTCAATTCATTTTTGCATTTAAATAAGTATTTTTTTGTGTTAATCATTTTTGTGAATGATTGTTAGATACAATAATGTTGGAGAGACAACAAGCATTTATTTAGGTTGTTATGTATGGTGTGTTCCTTTTGCATGGATAATGTATGTCTAACTAATATATGTCTAACATAGGGTGGGTTCGTTCCTAATAGCTAATGTCAGTCCCTTTTCCTTTTACATTATCTTTTTCTAATCATCATTTCCTCAATAATTGTGGAGTTGTTAATTTTATATTGAAACAATGTCAAATTAAAATAAATGTTTTCCAACGGTGTTGTGTTGTCATTTCCATTGGAATTTGAGATTTAAAAAAATTGACATTCAACATTGTTTTAGATGATTATATTTTATTGAACATTTGTTGGATCATGTTGTCATTGATGCCAATGGTTTGATTGATTGATGTCAAGTGATTGATTGATTTCAAAGGATTGACTGATTGATGATTTATGTAATATAATGTGTATTGTCCTTGATGAGAATGCATAGATGAAGATGGATCAATGAGTTGTCATTGATACATGATGAAGATGGATCGATGTGGTTACATTGGTATATGATGCATTGTTGGAAAAATGTATAGATGACTCATTATTNTCTTATCATGATTGATAAGGTGCACAAATGGATGAACTCCAAAGTGGTCCCCTTATGGTGAAAGCCCTCACGGGAAGACGCTTTGCAGATTGAGTTATCCTAGAAGAATGGTTGGAGGACCCATGATCTCATTGTTGTCTTATCATGATTGATAAGGTGTACAAATGGATGAACTCCAAAGTGGTCCCCTTATGGTGCAAGCCCTCACGGGAAGACGCTTTATGGATTGAGTTATCCTAGAAGAATGGT
>JZKD02S2047823.1:1191263-1202512 GCA_000966675.3 Picea glauca
TTCATTGCTTATTTACTCTACAGTTATTGGATAATAATGCTTCATTGATATAGCACTTGGATTATATGGTTAAAAGGGACTAAATTGCTCTATTACTGATTCACCCCCCCCCCCCTCTCATTAATCCAACAACACTTTCATCAATTGCACCTAATTCCATCTAAAAGTGTTATTACAACGCATCATGAGGAAGATGTTGCAACATGGATATTAATAATGCTTTTAATTGAAAGTGATATAGTTCCAAATCCTAATTGAAGGTTGTATATATTAAGATTAATTATTTGTGAAAAATATAGCTTTATAGTAAAAAGCATTTTAACAACTACACGTGTTTTCATTGTTGTATATTTGCACTAATATCATTTGGGATGTTAGGTTATCAGAGTATTATGTGAACTTGCTATTGGATGGTTTAAAACTAGTTAAGGGATCAATCTATCTAGGTAGAAAACACTTGCATAACAACCACGCCAGATATATATCTGTCCTTAATGAACCTTATTAGATATTTTAATGGATATATTCCATTGCTACATGTATCAAGAGGTGCAGAAACAATATCAAAAGTAAAGGGTGTCTTTATTAAATAGAATGCATCACATATAGTTAACCACATTGAGTGGTCCCTGCAATAAATAAACAATGATAAAATAGACACTTTGATGAGATGAAATTGAAATAATGAAGAGTAGATAAATAATATCAACCATAATAATGGAGTTAAAATAATTCCACAAGAATCCAAGTTAACATTCATTATTAGGAAATTCAAACAATTACATAAATGTTTAGGGCCCAAAGATATTGTATGTGCACAAGTCTTATTTCAAATGTGGATGAGTACAATGTTATTAAAGGAAAGACTTTTGGGCCTCTTTCATTCTGTGTGTTGGTGAATGAACTACTATTTCCTTACAACATTTTGTCCTCCATGTTGGGGATCGACAATTTAGTTATATCCTAAGGGTTGAAGGTATAAACCAATTTAAAGGTTCACCAACATAAACAAACAAAAGTTGTAGCATTAGATTCTTGGGAATAAAGGTGAATATGGCCAGTTAGTGTTCTTTAGGGACAAATTATATTTCCATGGGATCAATTTAAAATGTTCTAGAAAGAGAGGTGGTGTAATTTGCACCAGTATATGGTAACGAGTTCAAAGTTTTAATTGAGAAAGTATTTATTCAATGTGAGAAATGTTGCATATCAAAAGGTTCTCTATGCAGTTTTCCTACAAAGAACTTGCTTGACCTTAGTAGTTCCCCCTTAAATGTGATCTTAAAGAAAATTGCAAAGGATATTGAGGTCAAGCTATGGGATGTGATAGAAGAAACTCCTCTACAGTTGGTGTATCCACATATAGGTATTGTAAACTATGTTGTTGTACAAATTGCGATGACAAAGCCATGCAACCATTTGAAATGCTAAATGACAAGTGCATATTCTTAAAGTAAGCTGAGTACAAATTATGTTGAAACATCTGATGATAATTCTTTTATTATAGGCATGCATGCTACCCAGTTCTCTAAAAATGATTGTATTTATAAAATATTTATGGGTTATGTTATCGCACAATTTGTACTTGTCCAAATCCCAATATAAGTAGGTGAAATTTGTGTAACAACATGATATATCATCACTGTCACCTCAGTGAGAAATCCCCACTTTTAGGGATGGAAAATTCCCAACCCAAGGGAGGTTTCCCCGGTGACCTAAAGGGTTGGGTAAGCTAAGGATATGGTTAAGATATACCCCCCTCTCTCTGGTAACCCAAGACAAGAATGTATATGTCTGATAATTTGAGGAAAATATGAGTAATTGGTGTACCTTCCCAAAACAAGAACAATATAGCATATATATAGCAATTTCCAAGTACAAGAATGATTATAAAACCTCAATAGACAATAGAAAATCAAAATATATGATGGATGAAGTAAAATTGTTGTGAATTACCAGTTTATAACAACAATTAACATTTTATAACAGCCAAGAGAATTAATGCTCATAATTTGTTGTGGGTGGGAAATCCCCCTACGGACTAGCATTAAGGGTTTAGTAATGCAAGCAGAAAATGACCTTTGAAAGTCTCCTACTTTTTTCTATTATCCCAACATAGACCCCACATTCATGCATAAAACACAAGGATAAAAGGATCGGGTAACTCTACCTTAAATTCCATGTTTGATGTCGATCCTTTTGCGTTTGATTGCTCCTTGATTATAAGTATCCTCCCAAAGCCAAACTGCATTCATAAACAGGCAAACAAAGAACTCCAAACATGCATATTATATATAAATTAGTGGGTTATAGGTTCTAATAAAATATAATCAGAATTGAATGTTGAACACCTCATATGGTGGGACGGGAAAAGTACTTTTTTCTTATTAACCTCACAAATGTAACTTACAATGGTGATATCGGCCACTGCTCCACAAATGTAGTCCTGGGCTCCTCTTCAACTATGCACCAACTTCTAACACACATGATTCTCCTCTTCAGTGAAATCACAAAATGGTTGCAGAATCTTGGGGCAAGGGGAATACAAAAAAGGGCAGAGTTTCTTTGCTATTATTTTCTTTTTTTTCAAATGGGACCCCTACATCTTCTTTTATAGGCTTAAAGAGAGTAGTTATCCAGTTGAATGACAAGCTATGGGTGGTCAAACGGTTTAGGAAATTTACCCGAAAGTCTGTATTCTATTTGCAACTTTCTAATTTTTGTGCTTTTGTTAGTATACACGGGTTGTAATCGGTCAGGAAGCATATATACACAGGAAGCAGTGGTTCAAGGCATGTATGCCTTCAAAAGGATGGTTTTTAGAAGACTTGTTTAATGGTTTCTTGGAAAAAATGGCAAGTGAGATGGCCTAATGCTAGGTATGCATGTATAGTGCAAATTAGGGTTATAACAGATGCCCCCTAATGTGTGAGGTCAGAAGAGCATCTGATGGCCGAAATGCATTACCAATCTTCACCAACATACGAAGCGAGTGAACCCAGGGACCAAAGTTCAGGAAGTTCCATCTGCAATATAACAATTACCTCATCGAGGCGGGCATACCCATGCTCGAAATGAAATAAAATCATGGCTGCCAATCAAATACACTGCAGATCCATGTCATATAACTATATAAAGTGTAGCCTCGAGCAATACACCACAAATCTACATCTCCAAATCAAAAAGATATACATGTATAGTATCCATCTTTAAGAAGCTAATAATGCCTGATGGCTAGAGATGAGGCCTTCAGAGCTCGAGAAACAACTTCAAAATATTCTTAAATCGTGTAGGAGTGTAATATGAGTGTACGACTTCACTACCTAGAGGTCTTCGATAGCTCGCTGGGGACAGACTAGAGGATCGTGATGATCAAGATGAGGGCTTCATTGATTTAGAACAAAGACTTGATTGGGCTTTCAGGATGGCCAGGCATGAGGTCAAGAGACAAGCTATAGAGGGGTCGACTCATGCTTGGTAAAAAATTCCCTTGGATAATAGCACGACAAATGATGAGACTCAGGAAACATGGTATTAACATAAGTTCATGATGCAGGAAGCAACGCAAACTCTCTATATGTTTGGAAGAATAACCAAATGGAGGAGGACACATCTCTATGTAGCGAGAAAAGATTCCTAAGTTCATATTAAATCCTAGAGCTTGACGAACAAACAGAAGGATGTGCTTTGTCCAAGGGTGACTCATTGTGCTACCAACAAAAAGAAAATACTTTTCCCTTCCTCTTTTTGGGGTATATTTGATTTTTTTTCGTCTTTTTCAATAATTTTGGAAAGCTTGAAAAAGAATAAAATAATTCTATGTTACAAAGGAGGAATGAGTGTCGCAGATATACAAGTTCCAAGCACAAGGAGCACATTGATGCTCAGAGCAAGGAGACATATTCAATAAAAAGACACTCAGGAAAAATCCTCCAGGGGTCAAGGTGTCAAGACGCAAAGGAAAAGTGCTACAAGGCTTGTATTATAAGGCATGCTTCAGATGGTTTAGTTGAGAGAAACATAGAGCCGGCATTAGGCCAAAGACACAGGGATGCAAATGTTATTAATAAGACATGATGATAACGTCCTTCGATGTAATTTTAACGAGCCCAGAGAAGGTAAGCTTGACAGTTTTTCATTTTTAGAGAGTCTGAAAAAACATAAAAGGAGACTCCACTGGGGTACCCTTTTCGAGGGTAGTCTAGTCGGTTCGAAAAAGGGGTAAACTAGCACCGAAAATACGTCCATTCAAAATAATTTTAACGAGTGTGACAAAGACAATATCACTCAACAATCTTTTCACTTTTAAGGAGTCTGAAAAGAGCTTAACAATGAACTCTGTATGGGATGTTCTTCTGGACCATTTTAATGAGTGTGAAGAAACAAGGTCGCTCAGCCATCTTTTCAATTTTAGGAAGTCTGAAAAGAGCTTAACTATGGACTTCGTGGGGGTTCATTTTTCGTAAATTTATTCCCTCGGGCCCGAAAAAGGGTTAAAATTATACCTGAGAATACTCTTCTAGAGAACCGAGGCTCCTAGAGTATGCCTTTGTTCGTACAGTTGACCATCCGGACCGAAAAAGGTGTAAACTACCATCGGACAGACATGCCTTCAAATTTCAGTTTAGCAAGCATGAAGGGCAATAAGATTGCTCGGTAATCTTTTCATGTTTAGAGGGTCTGAAAAGGGATTAAGAGTAGACCCATTGTGTTGTTGAGAGTCCCGAGGGTGAGGTCAAGAGTGATAATGAATCATGCAAATGAGACTCAAACTCGTAATCAGGAAAAACTAATAAGGACTCTCGAGCCTATAATCATTAGTGACGACATGGACACCAAAATGCAACCAAGATCTAACTAGGGCATCCATGAAGGGGGAGGCTCTACCACTAAATTACGACACTTTTAAAGCAGCAATCATGGTTCCATGTCGCAACTCAGTGGGGTCGATCCTATGGAAAAGAAAAAAACACAATGAGATGAAAAAAGTGGAGGTGGAATCCTAACTTAAATGCAGCAAGTTGAAAAAATGACTATTTACCAAAGGACCTTTAAAATGGCCCAAATCTCCAAAAATTTTCTCGATACCCAAAGTAACACTTATTGTCACATTCCATAAGAAACTCATGAACCATACTAACTGATTTTCAAGTTTAAAAAAATGACAAAAGGGTTCGAAAAAATGACAAAAAGGGACAAAAGCGTTTATAAATAGAAGCTTGGTAGCTCATTATCACTATTACGAATTGAGAATTGACCGAAAGTCAAAAAACACCCCTTTGTCAAAAGAGTTGATTCTGGGAGCTTCAGTGGACGAAACGAACTTCCGTTTGGACCAAGTAAGTACATACTATCCCCTATTGCATTTCAATTCTTCATTTGTTCTTTCTTTTGTTTTTTTTGGGGGGCACTGGCGTTTAAAAAGGTCGGCCCTAAGTATACGCGGGTTGTCCTATAACAGCCAGCATATGCCAGCGTGTAGATGAAATATTGCACGTGGGTTTATGCGACTGTGTATAATACAACCCACGTATGCCCTCCAACATATGAAAAAAAAGTTAAAATATGCAAGAGATAATCTCCATGAACTTGTCAATTGCGGGATGTATGTTTAGCGGAGAGAGAGGGAGCATGAAGATATTGATTTTCTGGTCAGGGATGACCTTGATGCTACCGCCATGTTAGCGCAATGCAGTTTACTGAAATTATTCCAGTGTCCTTTCATGCAGGCAGAACCTAGGCTGCTAAATGCCTTGGTAGATTATTGGCACCCCGATGTGGAGGCATTCATTCTTGAGAGATAGTCGTTGAATCCAACAACTGATGATATCTACTTCTTAACTGGCCTCTCGAGGAGAGGGGAACCAATCATTTTTCACACTTTTCCTTCTAGTCCTCACAACATAAAGGAGTTAATTGGACTCCATTGTGAGGCTGGTACCGACAAAGTGGGCACTCAGGTGTTGATACACAATATCTCAGATCTATCACTAAAAGTGATAGTTTTTCTTATTGGGCGGATCACTAGATCCACGGCTTTGCATCAGGCTTTCTGGGTGCACATGAATTGTGCGGTTCAGTGCTTAAATGCATAAGTTTTTTATTGGAGTACTACTTTACTAGATTGCATGAAGAGGCATCTAACAGAGTGTCGCATGTGGAGGCAAAAAAACTTCGTGTTTGGGACTATTCTATGCTCTTTCTTCTTCGAGAGGGTACTTAGTCTTAGTTCAAGGGAGACAATACGGGGGCACATAGCCTCTTCTCCAGCAGTATGGAGATGGGCGACATTGTTGCTGCGACAAGGGGGAGGGAGGACTATTGAGGTGTTCGACGAAAAGTTTTTAGAATGGTGGTCTCGGCAGATTCCCACAATATAGGACTATCCCTATGCTGGAATCGACTTTTCCAGGGACGCTAACATGTGCGTACCTCCCGGAGTGGTACAAGGAGAGCTAGGTATGCTTGTTTTTCAAATTTATTTAATTTTTTTTTATTTTTTTTTATATATATCAATTTGTTTTGTGTACCAGAGTATCTAACACTTATGTATCTGTTATGTGCAGATGTGGTTCTAGTGTTTCTAGTAGAATTTTTGAGGACTAGGTGACGTCCTCGACAAGAGGCAGGACCAGCTACAACCGACGGACCAACAACAATAGGGGGACCTCCAGCCGAAGAGGTTAAGAGAGTGTTGAGATGGGTAGAGCAGAACCTTACTGTGCTTACTCGCATAGTCCCTATGGCGGAGATCGAGGATCTCCCACCGTCTATGTAGACTCACGTTGTTGATGTACCACAGACCTGGGTCCAGCTCTTTCGGCATGTGGCCAACACTTTTGTTCACTATGGTAGGGCCAACAGGCCCTGCCCTTAGCTAAGATAGACTTCTTATGTGTCGAGGGCACCTTTTGTATATTTTTGAGGGCATAGGCCCCGTTACACTGACTGGACATATTTTTGAGGCGCTTGCACCCACCCTTGTACTCTGATATTTTATATATATATATGGATTTTTATGTCTTTTTATGTCTTATGGATTACATCTATTTTACAAGTGTATTTACATGTGTGTGTGTGTGCTTTTTCTTACATGTGTGCAATATGCCAATCTAATATATGATTAGCTATAGTATCTTTGATTTGATTCAATCTCCTAGGAACATGGATATATGTAATGTAACCAAATTTTCGTTCTAAGAGACATACCCTAAGGAATCATCGGTATAGAGTAGGATCATAAATGTAGTAAACCCCATTTAACTGAGACACAACCAGTTGAGCATATAAGTAGACAGAGAGATGAGAGATACCATGTGACAAAGCGTCATGAAGCAACTCTAAAACTGTGTTGTATTCAGCAACATTATTTATGGCGTTACCTAAACAGATACCTCCTAAATATAGCAACTAGCCTTGAGGTGTGAAAATAACCCAAGATGCAGAAGCAAGCCTCCGAGTGTGCCATCTAGCATCATCCGCAAATCCAACGAACACCTTTGATTCACTTGACCTCTGCCACAGTGAAAAATATAACATCAAAATGACACATCCATAAAACTAAAAAGACAAAAACTATAAGAAAACAATGTACAAGAACTATACATATGTTATAAGAAGTCACCCACGACAACCCACCTATGAGTAATACTTCTTGAGTTAGAGCCCATTTCTAGGCTCCACCAAAGAATTTCCCTCAAAGTCTACCAGACAATAAGCACCCTTCTTTAGAACCTCTTTCACGATGAAAGGTCCAAACCACATAGGTTTGAACTTGCCTGCCCCTAGGGGGTCCTTATCTTGGTCATAGACCAGGACAAGGTCACCTTCAGAGAAAATACAAGGGCAAATGGACCGATCATACTGACACTTGACTTTGTGTTTGTGAGCCTCATTATCCAAGGTTGCATCATGATGCTGCTCATTGAGTTGATCGAGGTATAATAAATGCTCTTCAAGCGGTGAAGTGTCTGGAAATAACTGTACTGCCAACTTTAGAGACATGATCTGTCACTCTATAGGTAAGACTAATTCCATCCTGTAAATGAGTTGAAAAGGTGAGAAACTGGTTGTAGTCTTAACAGACATTTGGTAGGCCCATAATGCCAAGTACAACATCAAATGCCAATTTGACTTGGCCGAATTGATCGTTCACTGAAGAATAGTCTTAAGAGATTTATTCACAGCTTCCACCTGACCATTCACTTGTGGGTAGTAGGGTGATGAATGTTGTCGCCTCAACCCAAGATTTGATGTTAACTCGGTCATCATTTTGTTCTAAAAGTGACTGCCATGGTCAGTGACAATTTCTCTTAGGACGCCGAACCTCGCTATTATCTGGTTGAAAAAAAAGAGAGTTGCAGTCTTGCCATCATCCTTGAACATTGGCATAACTTCAAACCACTTGGTGAAGTAGTTTACTACTACGATGATAAAACGGTGCCCCCTTTTTGAAGGGAGGTTTCATGTAATGTAATCAATCCCCCACTTGGTGAAGGGACCAACTATAATGATGGGAAACATGGGAGTGGGGTGTGCCCTCATCTTCCGAGAGAAGATCTGACATGGGTGGCACTTCTTGACCGATTCAACACAATATTTGATTAATGTCGGCCAAAAGCAACTGGATCATAAAATATTTTGGGTTGTTGCCAACCCAGACAAATGACCACCACATGCTCAAGTGTGGCAATCGTTAAGCATGATTTCTGCTTATTCATGAGTGAGACATCGACGAAGGATGCAATCTACACCTTGAAGATACAAAGTGTCCTTGAGTGTGAGATAGTTCTTGGCCTGATGGCGTAGATGACAATGCTCATCACGAGAAGTAGAGGTGGGGAACTTCAAAGTCTAGAGATAGACAAGTATATATCCATACTAGGGGTCCGAAGACGTGATCAAAACCATGTCTCCTTTAATAGGAGACTCTTTGGGAATAACATCACCTGACTTGATCGAAAGTTCTAAGATGAGTTCCGCAAAGACCAACGACTTTTTGGATTTTTTTGAAACAAAATCTAAGTCAAATTCCTGGAGGACAACTATCCATCTACTAACCTTTTTGCCAATTACCCTTCGTGTCAACATGTACTGAAACGGATTCATAATGACAATGATGGTGGTCTTGCGAAACAAGATATAATGATGGAACCGTTGGACAGCATGAACTACCACCAATGCAAGTTTTTCAACTTGGGAATAGTTGAGTTTCGGTCCGACTAGGCCTCATCTCAGGTAATAAATCACATATTCTAAGAGAAAATCATCCTCTTGAACTAAGACCATACCGATGGTTGACTCTGTCGCAACCAAGTACAATAAGAAATCTTTATTATAATTGGGTGGCCGAAGTAGAGGGGCAGTCGTGAGGGCTCATTTCAATGCTTCAAAAGAGCGTTGAGCAGCTTCGTCCCAATGAAAAGGAACGCCCTTCTTCAGTAAACGCATAAATCCCTTTGTGATCTCAGCATATTTTGCGATGAAACGCCGTAGAAAGTTCGCTTTTTCCTGTAAACTTTGAAGTTGAAGGATTGTGCATGGGGGAGGCAACTGACCTATTGCCTCAACCTTGAGAGGATCGACCATGATCCCTATTGTTGAAACTATGAAACCTAGTAGAAGACCTGACGCTACGCAAAAGCTGCACTTGTTTGGATTCAAGTGGATCCGGTAGTAGAGACATCGCTCAAAGATAAGTCGGAGGTGTGTGGGATGATCAATTCTCTTACAAGATCGTGATGCTAAATCATCAAGGTAGGCCTCGACTATATGTTGAGATCATGGAAAGCAAAAGACATGGCCCATTGAAAGGTAGCTCCAGCATTTTTCAGACCAATAGGCATCTTCCGATAAGCGAATGTACCCCACGGACAAATGAAAGTGGTTTTGTGTTGGTCTTCGGGTTTGATATGTATCTGATTATATCCCAAAAAACCATCCATGAAGGAAAAGGCCTCGCAACCTGCGCATTCATCAACTATCTGGTCAATAAATGGTGTGGGGAAATTATCCTTTGGACAGACCTTGTTCAAATCACAAAAGTCTGTACATACGCGAATCGTACCTTGTTTTTTGTCCGGAACAAAATTTGAAACCCATTGGGTCAAATGGACGGGGTAGATAAAACCTACTTTGAGCAGTTTCTCTACTTCAGCCTTAATAGTTGTTGCTTTCTTAGGATTGATCGGATGAAGCTTCTGCCAGACCGGCTTAGCGTCAGGATAAGTCGTGATTTTGTGTTCGACAATTCTTGGATCAATTCCTGACATTTCCTCGTAAGACCAGGCAAAAACGTCGTGGAATTATTTAAATAAATCTATATAGATTTGAATCTCCTTGGGGGAACAGTCAGCTTTGACGAGAATATTATCCACGACGCCAGGGGTTCTGGAGATATCAATAGGTATATTTTTGGCGATGGTTTCCATATTACCCTCGGCATAAATAGCGTCTGTGGCTAAGGGATTGATAGGACAAGACCTATCTCCAGTCATATTCAAAGTGAATTCCCCTGCTTCAATTCTTCTTAACTCTTGGAGGAAGTAAGATCTGTGATGGAGATCATCCCAGGGTCTGTCCGAACTAGTCATGGCTTCAATAACTACTTTGTCTGGAGGCAATACTAAGTCTAAAGAATCAGTATCGGTAAGGGAAACTTGAGCCCAGGTAGGCTCTAGAATCGTATCTAACTCTTGTGCGGGAGTTGGATCAGGGTTGGTGGAAGCTTGTTGGACTATAGAGTACGTAACTTCTGTAGTGGACAAGGGCATGGTCATACCATGGTGCCCTATCCCTTCCATCGTGGTTGATGGGGAAGGAATAGTCCACAAATCGTTAAAGTAAGTCATACAAAACAACGAGACTTGAAAAATCTCAACCTTAGGCTGGTCTGATATGAACTTAACATCGTCGTAAGGAGGTGGGTAATCGAAAGTACCCATCAAAGGTGGGCACAAACCAACCCCTGTGTTGATGATGTCGGGTTGAGGGTTATCAATCATCAGGACTGTGGATGCCCCCGATGAAGGGTCTGTTGGGTATGTGTTATATTCTTTGCATGTGTGTGTGTGTGTGGGTGCGCTACAACAACTGCGTCTGGCAGTCCGTACCAACTAGATTAGCTGATTTTGGGTGGTTATTTGCTATTTTTAGCGGATTTTGCTATTTTTAGCTGATTTGTAAATTAATCCCGGATTAAGGGATTAGGGTTTTGGTATCTACGAAATACCTAAAAACATTGTATATAT